>JYDV01000111.1:16737-141608 GCA_001447645.1 Trichinella pseudospiralis | reverse complement strand
GTCCGCGTTTTCACGTTTTCTTTTCTTCATTGTCCATATCTGTATGTGTGTTAAATGTTAAATCAAAAATTTCGTCTTCGCTTTATCACGTAAAACAACTGAGAATATGAACAAAAAATTTTGAAATAGAAAATGTACTATCAATTAAAAATTACGTTAACAAAATGATTATGTAAAGTTTCTTAAAACAGTAGCACTATAAGAAAAATGGAATACTTTCAACAATTAAAAATCAACTTCTGCAGTGAATGATATCACGCCTTAAATAAACTCATACTACGCTTCACAACGCTACCGCTTGCCACGTAGATTAAGCAAACAAGTGCGCCGCTATTCTGATGATAAGGCAATATTCAAACGACCATTATTTGCATAATGTAACGCTAGAAACCAATTTTTGTGTGAATTACTGTACCCTAATGCCATGAAATTATGAACAATGAAAATTCATGCACAATAATACCGCTAATCTAGCGAATGTAACGCATTTGAATGGAATAATTTCAAATGATTTCAAAAACAAATTCAGATGCACTGCAAAATCTACCCAATAAGGACCATTTGAATTCTGAATTCTTATCTAAACTAAATATATAATTTAACCGTGAAATATCTTTCATTTTACATATTTGAAACTCAAGCACTTAATTGAAATTAGGAATTCAAAGCATCCTTGCGAAGCATTCTCAGCTCAGCCTTACAGAATCAGTAAAGACAAGAACATTGTTCTGTCTTTTGTCTTCGTACATGCCTCTTGTTTTTTTTCATCTGCTTCGTGCGTCCATAAAATTTTGTACGGTATCATCTGAATTTTTATTTTTTCTTTGCTCCATTCTCTCTATATCTGCAAAAATGATGTTAAATCAATAATGTTTTTACTACGTCATTTAGTGAAATTAAACTAAATTGAAAAGTGAATTTTTAAATATAATAATTAACTGCATTTTAATTAAAAGATAACATTTACAAAATAAGTATATAAAAATTTCAAAGATAATCAAAACATGCTTACAAAAACGAATTACTGTTCAGCAATTGTAAACGGTCTATAGCCACAATTTAACGCCATATTATATTCAGAGAACATTTTACAACGCTACCGCTTGCCACGTAAGTCAAACAAACAAATGCCCCATTACTGATGATAAAGCACCGTTGTAGCGATCGTTATTTGCATAATGGAGCGCTAAAAATCGGTTTTAGCGAATTAGATCTTTCTGAAGATCTTCTTTTGATTGGTCATTTTATTTTCCGTCATTATATCTGTGTATAAGATTTCATTTTTCCATGTATGCATTTATAAGAATTTCATCATTTAAATGGAATCATTTAATTTTTTTATTTTGTAGCCATTTGTTTTCCAATGTGTGCTTTATTAATTTCATTACTTGATATGCAAGAACTACTTTGAAAATGAGAATCGTATTAATCATAATTTAGAAAGTTTTGCAAATTGCAGTTTGCAAAAGTTTCACTGCAAACTAGGTCATATTTCTGGAATAAATGGCTTCTAAAGTTGTCACAAATGCCTTTTCTTAATACACAGGAAAGCAGCCACGCTGACACTCTCTTAAAACGGAAATAGGATGCTTGCATTTTAGTAAGAAAAGCATTTTCGACATTTTAATGAAGTATTCCTTGAAATCTTGCAATCTTGCGCGGTATTTTTCTTTAATTTTTTCTACTTATTTTTTTCATGTTCTCTGTCCATTTCTGTTAACATTAGGCAATGTAGGATTTATGCAATAAAACGTGCAGCACAGATTTCTCCTCATAACTGACGTGAACTTTTGATAAAAATTTGTAATGCATTATTTTATACGCTTTTTATTGTCAACGTGAATATGCTCGCTTACTGAGTACAGCGGCATCAGTTTGGAGAATGACTAACAGTGAACCGAAAAACTGAGTTGTACGCTGCTTGTTAGAACGGCTTCATGTATGATGATAAAAGTAACATTATGAACAATGAATGCATTTTAAAATGCCGAAATCCAAAACCGGAAGCGTTGTCTACATTGCAGAAGTCATAATCACAACAGCTGACGCAGCTCATGAATCGATTTTCAACATCGTCTAACGGTGTACAGCCTGGCATACAATCATTTGTGCAAGACCTGTAGAAGTAGTAGTTCTTTTTATCTTCATTTTCTGAGAAAAATCTCCACACCTATTGTTAAAAGAAATAATTTGAATACAGTAGGTATATAAATTAATCGATAAATTGCATTGACGAGTTCAGCATGCGTCGGGATAACTTAATTAGGTAAATTTATATTTCTAGAATTAGAATTTATCCGCTTTGTGAATTAATATGTTGTGTTTACCGTTTGCAGTTCAATTTATAGTAAAAAGATTCCACTTCTGCTAATCAAATTGAGCTATTTTCATTAGGTCCATAACGTATTATGGATTTTTTGCCTTAAAATGTAGAAACGTTAATGTTCAATCATCTCCTTCTTTCGTTAAATTTGGAGAACATTTATTATTATTTATATATAGAAATATGAATATGCTTTTTTTAAGTACATGAGTTTATAGTATATGAATATGATTTTGAGTATATTAAATATATATTATAGTATATGAAACTTGCTTGATATTGCTTTTCTCAGTTAATACAATGAATGCATACATACAAGAAATTTTCCTGATGAAAGTGACGTGAGTAAACAAATTTTTGTAAAAATGAATCCCAGTTTTTTTTAAATAATTAATTAAATCTAATCCATTGAGCTACATTGCAACTGTTATTGCAAAATGTTTAATGAAGCAAAGTTTTGAATGTCTATTTTCATGATTACATTAAAAGCATTAGTTTTTATTTATCATCTTGTATATTCGCCTTCAGAATTGTATGTTGGTTTCAGTGGAAAAGAGGAACAAATTTAAAGTTTTCCATTAAAAGAAAATCGCTTAGTGCTATTGAAGAATGACAGCAGTGCTCAGCTTTTGCTGAAATGTTCGATGCTTTCAAACAGCATGCATTTTTGCCTTAAATATAAAGCTGAATGTGAAATAATTTTGCATAGTTCAACAATTTTGACTACGACATCTGTGTTATCCATTAAAGTTTGATTATTATTCATTCTTTACAAACTGAAATACTGCATCAGCAGGAGTAAATCGATGAAAGTTAATTTCATTTGTAGTTCTGCATTGGCGTTGATTGGAAATTCACTAAAGATCAAATCATCTATCTGCTTATCGTTAAATGAACTAATCAGAAACTCTAAGAGAGTGGCTAACCGACAAAAAACCACTTCCACTTAATTACTTTACTAATGAATGAATAACAGCGATCGTAAAAAATAGACATAGCAGACACAACAGAACCGTTTTGCATAAGCAAAACCGTACGGATTATTGTACATTTTAAGAAAGCAAAAGGCATTAATATTCGTTGGTTAAAAAAGTGCACGTCACTAGTTACAGTGCATTAAAAAATCATCATTATTATTATTATTGGATTGCAATTTTGAAAACACGCTGAAGTTATTACTTAGCATCATTAAAACTAAATAGACTTGTTTCTCAATAGTACAATTGTTTTCATGGTGAAATTGGAAAAACAACCAGAATATGAGTTAACGAACTATGATATTAGATTATCAATGTAAACATTTGTATAATCAATGTATCCATTGAGATTTCTCATCTATGACGCGCAGAATCAGAAGTACACTGCGCATTCACTGTTAGAAGAACAAGTGAACGCACCTGCATTATAAGCTGACATGCTTAAAGGAAGGTAAGTTTTTACATTACCACGTCAATTTTAAAAAGAAAACTTAAAAAATACTTCTAAAAACTCAGTGTAATTATTCGAATGACTTTTAGTGTTCAATGAACTTGCATAGTAACAAACGCTGCTTCAGCAATCTTTCAGTGAAGAATATTTCTCAGCAAATATGTGATTTTATAATGTTGCCACCGGATAATTTGTAATGTTCAAAACAAATAAAATTGAAAGATTAAAAATATTCTACAAAATAAACTTACTTTACATTTCCAACTTTTGCTACAAATTTCAGTTGGAACCGTACCATTCATTGTTATGCACATGTCTCCTTCGTGTTCATAATCGCATTTATAACAGTAAAGATTCCCAGTTGTATCGTAATGGTCGTGCTCGCATTCCGCCGAACTAGCATCTTCTTGCATGGCAAAGCCTAGTCAAATGAGTCGAATCTATTGTAAAGCTCTGCATCTGAATTTAAAGATATAAAAAATTAAATCAACTCACTTGTAAATCGAATCACAATAAAAAGTTTTAACAAAATAGTAACAACCATGAGAAGCTATGATCATCTGAATGAGTGAGTGAGGTTGTTGTTGTTCCTTTACAATTACAAATGCAGCATGGTCGTTTTAATCGATCGAAGAAGTGACTGCAGAGTGCTGCTGTGAATACTGAGCAGTTTATTAAACTGAAATGTGAGGAAGCAGCAATTTGCCTATGATCGACACACATTAAATCCCATTCTCTGTTGCCTATGACAGTCTACTCTTTTCAAACATATTGGTTTATGCAATTGGTTGGCTCAACGCATTTCTCAGAGTGATTAATCATTTTGTTAGTGGCAAAAAAAGGTCTACTTAAGCACTGTACATGCAATAATGCATTTGGATATTATTTGTATATAGTCGAAGATTAAATTGACGCAAAATGTTGAAAAAAGTCAATCTAAAATAAAATTATATCAAATTGATAAATAAAATTGAAATGGATAAATTCAAATGGCGCCTAATTAGATGTCCCTTGTCTGTTCTGCTATCAATTAAACAAAATCAGTTGCGTTCGTCAAAAACAATCACAATAATTTAGAAAAATCAATTCCATGTCGAACATATTGGTCAGTAAGCCACTACAACGTGGTTAGTAATTTTTTCACAAATTATACAAAACACAAAACGTCTTCATCAATAACGAATATTCATTTATTGTTATTTAAAACGAATATGGAAGGCTTGGCATTTATTCATCATGCATATTCAAATTGTACAAAGTTTATCAGTAAGAACTAAGCTTTTAATGATAATATGAAATACATGATAAATTTAATATTTATTAAATAAAATATCAATTATCAAACATATTTAGATTATAGACAAGTAGACAAGATTTTTAATAGAAGAAATTTGAAATTAATTTTCAAAGCTTTAAAATAGATCATTGTAAAGAAAAAGCATCACACACAAAATATTTTTTAAAAGTATTATTCATATTTTTTTCCAATTAGTTAAAAATCTAACTGAAATCCTGAACATTTGTTCCAGGAAAACTGAGAAATAAAGAGAAAAATGAGAAATAGAAATGTTCAAACATTATGTCCAGCACTATGCGGATTGCAGGTGCGATTATATCATATGCTTGTATATTTGGACAGGATTTAGCAACAGAAAATAGGAATGTATTTGCATTTGATGTTTAATTTAAAAGTTGATGAATAAAATCATCTAAACAAACCCCAGGCTTACTATACCAAGCTGACACATTTGCAGCAGATGGGGTTGGTTGCACTAGGTAATGCGGATTTTCATTGAGCAAAGATTGGCACAAAGTACAAAAGGCACGGTACATACCATACGGAAAGCCGATGCTTTCATATTCCTTTTTCCACTCGAAATATTTTAAATAATCGTCCAAACTGTTGCTCAACAAGTGCAAATACTCTGCTAAAGCGCGGGGAGTTGGAAAATCATCAGCCGCAATAAAAGAGTTTGGTGGGGCCAAGTTTTCATAAAGTTTTCTACTAGGAACTATTGGTACAACATCGTCGTTGAGACGATCGAAAAATTTCTCAGTTACAAAATCTAGACATATACTGTTTTCGAAAACGAAATAAAATCTATAATCACGTCGCAAATCTTCTTCACATTTTTTTATCATACTTCTAGGACAAGTGAAGTTGCCGCAGTTTCCATAAATATCCACTTGTATGTATCGTCTCAGTTCTGCTACGTATTCTTCTCTTTTGCTAGGAGTTCTACAATTGCTCACCCACCAAGCAATCATTTTCGTTTTTCCCTTAGCAAGCTGATACCAACTATCCAAATCAAATGGCTGTGGTGATTTTCTTTTTTGAACGTAGCCAAATGGAATTTGAATATCAGAATCTCGGCGGTATGTCATTGTTTTTGTATAAAAGTTTGTACTCAAATAAGGATAGGCTTCTACTGAAGTATGATATGGAGATTCCATAAGAAAGAATACAAAATGCTGGTTATACTTTCGTACCGTAGGCAGATCTTTTAAAATTACGTCTCTGTCGTGAAATACAACAGCTCTGCTGTTATTAAAATCCTTCCGGTCGTTGACAATTGAGCACTTAAGTTCAGGACACGTTGACAAATACTTTTGAGATATGGTTTCAGTAAAAAATGATGTCCACATAAGAATTTTTACCTCCTCAGACGTTCTGATGCTTTCGATAATTTTCACCAAACGAAAATAACTTAAATAATGTATCATTGCAAACACGCATAATATAAATAGCATTCCAGAAAGCAGCAAATGCATGTTGGATACTGCACGCATTTTTGCTTTCATTCAACTTCAATTGACAATTCCAATATGCGTAACCACGTTTTCAGTACTTTAATTATAACAAAGAATTTGATTTTTAAAGCCAAATTTGTGAAGTATGACAGTGATGACAGTCTAAAATTGATACCTTATTAAGAAAAACTATTGAAGAGCACAATTTAGAGAATAAATGCTTTTAAAGTTATAACTTTAAAGTGTAATTTAATATTGTTTAATTAGAAAGATTTTATAATAAATTAATAAAATAAAGCAGCACCGCATGAGTGATTCTTGTCGCTGAAATAATACTTTAATGAAAGCACTGCCATGCGATTTTATAATTTATTCATTGGTGAATAAGTTCTGTTTAACTGTTAATGCTTTTCCTGTCACTATCCATTCTTAGGAATTGTTTAAAATTATCCAAGCAAACATTGCTCCGTTAAATAAACAATGAAATGCCTCTTTTTTTTATTTTATAAACAGCTGAAACTGAGTGAAAGAAAATAAGAAATGTATGCTGAGAGAATTTGTGTTGATGACTGAACAGATACGAAGGAAGATTCACATTTCTTTTTTATTTCAAATATTTCTAGCTAAAGAAAGACATATATTTCTCACAGACTGCTAAAGCGTACTGCCAGTTAGTTAACCAACAATGCCAGTAGAAGAACAACACTGCACAGCTGATTCCTAAGTGAGAGAAAGCAAAATTGAAGATCCTATTTAACATGTTTAAAAAATTTCAGCTTTAAATTTTGTTTCGAATAGTTTTAAATTTCAAAAAATAATGATCGTGATAATTGCCATTTATTTACAGTTTTAATGATAGAAACAAAATCTACGGTGCAGTTCATATCTTAATTTCAGGATGGTTTTATAGATAGCATTTATTTCTGCATATGTTGCTATATACGTTTTTTATTTTTATTGGACATAAAGACCAAAAATATGCTAATCAGTAAACTTAAATGACATATCAAGAATTGTTTGTTATATGCTTGTTACAGTACATTAAGAAGTGTTATTTATAAAAATGGTTAATGCAAATAATGCGGACACTAATACTCTGTTATGAAGAGCATTGAAAAGTGTAACGATCTAATTTTAAATGATCGAATGAAATTAAGAAATAGTAAGCATTTATTTTGTGTAAAAGTATTTTGTTAAATTGATTACATCATACACTTACCATGCCAGTGTTGATCAAATATGCAATAATAAAATATCAAAGTAAGTAAACTAATGAGGATAAATTAAAAAAATCTACGACTGGAAAAAACACAATAACTTAAACTTACTCAGAATGATATAAACAATTTTAAATCATATATATATATATATATATATATATATGCAATACAATGCAGTATGGCAATCATAGATAACAACTGTTAATTATGTGTTAATAATTAGGCAAACTGCACGGACTAAAATCGTTATTTTTAAATTTGTTGTTTCAGCTGTAGTACGGAGCACGTTTAATGCAAAATAAGTGTATAAATTATTCCATGTTTAATTTTAAGTCGCACTAGCAGCTGTTGAATTTATTTAATATATAAGTTGACCAATAATAAGTGCCAACTTCCTTTATTGCACAGGTTTAATTACAAAATATCAAACTAACTATTTAAAGTAAGAATAATTCCTTTGGAAAAGCATACACTATACAACAAAGCTGAAGTATTGAAATTGAGCAAATAAAATATCACTGCTTGAGATTGCAAACAAATGAGAAAAATTACGTCACATGTTGACCATGGTAGACCAGTGTGAGTGAGTGGAATTTCTTACACTGAAGCATTTTTAACGTCAATAATATGTCGACGATGAATTAAGAGCAATAATTAATAATAATAATAATAATAATAATGAGCAAGGAATTCTGTTTCTATAGCTTTAAATCAAGTTAAAATGCAAAAGTGAATTTAAAAAAAAGCAACAATACAATGAATGCATGAGAAAGTGCAATGCATCTCCCATTATACTTTTTGTCGTTAACCTAATGACAAATGAACGTCGTTATCAGTGCATAAATCCGAGATAAATATTTGCACTAGTGATTCATTCACTTTTCTTAACTGCATTGCAATCAATGATTTAAGTAAATTTTAAATAAAAATAGTATAAATTTAACGTGAATACCAATGCATAAAATCAAAAAGAAAATGTCCAATGCTTCAAAGCAGTGCTTGTAAAAATGTACTACAATTTTGTAAAACAAACTGATATACTTTAAAAAAAATCAAGTGTTTCTTGTATGTTTTAACTTTTGAGGAAAATAAAGTCACTTAATTGTCATTTATTTTATAATAAAAAAACAATTCAACACACAAATTTGAATAAAAAGTGAAATATATTTTATCGGTTAATCTCGAAATTGACAACAGATGCAACGATCGAAAGGCATGTCGACGGCATTAACACGATTCGATTAATTTTGATTTAACGCATACTCCGCGATTAGGTATTGCTCCCGAATGGATGACTTCTAGTCAGATCATGCAGCCAATGAGCCATAGCTGCTGCTGGTCACTGGCTAAAGGCAATTGGGGTCAAACATCTGCCCGCAAACATTATGCATTATGATCAAAATTTGTCCATTTTCAGTTTTACAAAAAGCATTTCTGTCATTTATTCACTGATGAATAAATTCCTTTTATTCAAAAGTTTCGTATATGCTTTAATAATTCTATTTCTGCACAAAACACAGATCCGCACCAAATTTTTAGCATTTTGAAATTGAAATATTTTTTAGCATTTGAAATCACAAATACAACTCACAAATCGAACATCACTTGAAAAAATCTTCCACATCTATTAGGCAAATAATACAGTGACTTATTATATAACAGTTGTGAAAAAAGAGAAGTTCTTTAAAGAAAACATAATATAAAAATAACAATGGCAATACTATCAAAGTTCTGCACATGTTCATTAAGCATTGGATACAAACATCCACACACAGATACATATACATAGATATAGATATAGATATAGATATGGAAACGTAAAGATGCGCGTATATTAAGAGCACCATTGTGTAAACACTAGTGACGTTTATGAATGAAAGAAAATGATTGAGGACATCATGATGAACGACGTGCTAAGATGACCTGATATTGTTTTTAAGTCAGCATTGGTGAAGAATATTTGTCGATGATCACAAAGGAAATACTGTCATCTAGCGCGTGCCGGTCTCTCTTTTTGCCGTATGGCGCTTTCAAGAAAACGGCAATGATTCTCAACTGACTAACTGATGGACCGGCTATTAATGCGCCACAATAGAGAGAATGAAAAAAAAGCTTCGTTTCTTAAATTTATATTATTTGCTCATCGAAGCATTCAGAAAATAAACCCATCAACATCGCAGTGCAAATCTGATTTACAATCAAATACTGTTAGACTGTCTTGAAAATAATTATCTTTTTTCTCCTTTTTATGATCAGCTCCATTTCATTTTGATATACAATAAGGCGCCAGTCAGTCTCGACACTGATAATTAAGCTATAATTATTATTTATGGAATAGTCATCGTTTCATGAAAAAAAAAATCTGTTGAAAATAGTTTCAACTGCTCAAATTGAAAATGCATTCATTCTTCTGCTGATCTATGAACATCCATTACATACTGTTGTTTATAATGTATCATATATTGTATCATATGATAATTTTGAAAAATTCTTTTGCTAAAATTATTCATAAAAAATTTAAACATGACCTTACTTAAACAAAAATACACACCGTTAACATTAATATGTGATCCTCATAACTGCACGATCCTAGAATCTCATTGCATTTAGAAATTAAAAAAAAATATTATGTAATCAATCTTTATTGAGAACGTTCCTTTTGCCGTTCAGCCGACAATTAGCCGCTTGAATTGTCCAAGCTACAGATCCTGTCAACTTGATTAGGCACCATGGAAAGGACTTATGTAATAATCAAAAGCTGCTGTATTGCATTCGGCTTTCGAAAAGTATGTAAAGGAAAGTCGAATAGCCAACATCAAAAATTGCAAACGAGTCCAATTATCACACGTTCACATTTGTATTGTATTTTTTTAATTAAAAAACAGTAATTTGATTTACTGTAATTTGAACTGTTTATTGAAAGAATGTATCAATCCAGCCGCTGCCGCTTTCAAACAAACAAATATGTGAAAGCAAGAGCTATTGATCATCAACTGCAGTAAACATTCACAATTCACATTATAGTCTAACAGTTCAAAAAATTAATAATTTCAAATACTGTTCAATTTAGAAAATATGAGCATCATCATCATCATCATAAAGCACATCAAATTAAAAAAAATGTCAGTTTGAGTGATGAGAAACTAAAAAGACTACCCGATAAAATAGAGCGTTAACTTAAATAAAAATGCTAATAGTTCACTGTTTCCGTGAAAACTTCAAACTAAATCGTCATTTGGAATGCAAAACACCAAACACTAAGTTGAGCTCAGACATCAGATAAAATAAACAAAATCAGGAAAATCATAACTGACTGATTTGCATATTTTCAACAAAACAACTTTCACAAATCACAATGCTAATTCTTACAGCTATTAGTGCATGCATGAAATATTTATTCATTTACCATACTCCTGCACATTTTTGCAATTCAAGTTGTCTTCCAAAGATTCAATCGTTTGTGCTTTCACTGATCTAATATGATGCTTGGTGCGTGGTTAAATTTCAGAACGTAATACTGTTTATTGATCAACTTAACAATTACCAAGCTTTTTTAAATATTAAAATCAAGAAAAAAAATGAAAACACTGTTTGCTATTAAGATCTGCTGCTTACGCTAGCATTAAGTGTTTACCATAGTTCAGTTTGCACTGCTGTACATGTTAGTGGAAATTTTAATTAAAATCAGTACTTTCAATATGATGCTGCTCAAAAAAATAATAACAAACATACAAAAATCAAGTAAATACATTCATTGTAAGTGATGTGTTGCAAAAATGTTTTTAATGGAATAAATAAAAGTGATGATATAAAAAAAATTGTGCATTCAGAATTTGATTTGGAAAAGCTTTTATATTGATGGTGCTTGGTAATTGTTGAAATAGAAGAATATTTCACCACTGAAACGCGACATTGGAAATTAGCAAATGAAAACGAAAACGTTGCGCCACAGTTACGTGAGAAAGCAGAACACTTCTGTGTGGCTGCATAATTGGAAAGGCGCCGGCCAAAGATGAGCTTATTGACCGGTGGTCAGAAGTAACGCGATCGACGCGTCGTCGATACGGATTAGCATCGCCTCTTATACAACAACACGAGAGTCTTTGTGCACTACAATGGTCGTTCAAACTGGCGCGACCGTTGGACAATTACAAGCGACGATTACGTGACCAGGGGGTAACATAAAGTTTTGTTTCCGCACCGGACATCAACCATTATCCAACAGTACAATCAAAACGGCGATTTGGCTGAAAGCCGTTAATTATCTCCAACCGACGGTGGTTCGTCTGATTGCGTAACAGAAAATGTGCCCATCGCTGATTGGCCATCGACGCCAACGCTCCTCCCGCTCCCGACACTGTCAGGGTACAAATTGGCCGCGTTGACGTCAAACTGCCCATTTCTGTTCACCGGACACTGTCCAGTCTGGATGGCAATTACCAATCAGCCATCGGCAAGCAACTACGCATCTTGTTTGAATACAGAAACAATGCACTACTTTGCCAAACCGTCGACAATGTCCACGACGGTGGCGACAGAGTCGACACCAGTTCGCCCGAAAAGAAAGTACAAACCTCGAGCAAGAGCAAAGAGTCCTCAAAGTTTGGCACTACAGCGAAGGATACGTCGAACAAAAGCTAATAACCGAGAGCGAAGTCGGATGCATCATTTGAATGACGCGTTGGACCGACTTCGCAATGTATTGCCAGTGCTACCTGACGACAGCAAACTGACCAAAATTGAAACGCTCCGTATGGCTCACAATTACATCATGACTTTAACTCATGTGCTCAACCTGCCTCAACCAGTTGAAGAAGAAGATGATGATGAAGAAGTTGAACAGCAGCCGGTGGTCGCCCAAGCACAAGCAGTAGCGCAACAGTACAACTTTTCAACTTCACCCTACCCGATGCAGACGAACTCGACTACGGACACCTGCTACAGCTTGCCGTCACAGTTGGATACCATCAATCCTTCGATGCCAACAGCTTTGCCCCACGCTCAACCTCCACACAGTGTCAACTATTACAACTGTTACTACAATGGACAGCACGCAGATACTGATCACTTTTACAACGGATGGTCAGTTGAACAATTTCCACCAGCATCCAATTCTTCAATCAGTTCTGCCATGTACAATTGTTCAAGTTATTCCTGAATTTCACGATTTAGTTTTACCAGATTCACCAGTGCCACATTTGTTCTCTTGCATTCAGTACTTTTATGTTGTTGCTTTTTTTCAAATTACTTTCTTCACCATTTCTAATTCAATGATACAATTTAATAAAAAGTCACCACATCCGAAGGTAGAAATTTTTATTTTCTTAAATAAAGCAAACAGCTTTCAAATCAACCGCACATCCTGCTGGGCAGAGTACAATAGCAAAGAAGTATCCATTTCAACTTTAGCCTTTCAAAACAGGCCCTGAAGCGGTGAGCGGCACGCGGTCAACAGCGGCTCAACTTTAGCACAGTCATCCGGAAGTGGACCGCTCAAGACGATTAAGCCAACACTGGTTTCCCTAAACGCCCACTCTGTAGCCGTTAATCCACTGAACACCTGTGCTGTTCAAACGTCATTCGGCGCCCGTAAGTTTCAACTTTTCCCAGGGTAAACTGCTTTCAAATGTGCGCACACCTCAAGTTCAGCTTATTCATCTGGAATAAGCAATTACTACGATTATTAGCTATATAATGCTGCGTATACAGTCTAGTAAAAAAGAAATCTACTCTAAATTTCATACTGTTTATCAGCAGGTGGTCAATACGATCATCTCTGATTTTACCGTTCACTTTTACCAATATTAAATTCAATGAATATCTCCATTGGTGTACTATGAATGAATAGCAAAATAAAGTTTCGCTATCATTATTTCATTAAAAATTACATGACGAAAAGTTGAACACTTTGTAGCTAACAATACTGTTTTTACACTGCTCTTTCCAAAAGTTAATCTTCATCAAACCAGTAAAATTACAACATACTTTTACAATAAATCAATCATCCACCAGCAAAATATATTTATCCTTTAATTATTATCAGTAGATTACCACAACGACAATATTAATAAAAAAAATATGCTGAATATTTAAATTCAATGAACTACATTACAATCAGATATATTCGTTTAATAACTTTTAGTAAGAAAATAAAATACTTTATGCAAATCACTTAAAAACACAAATACATGTATATATATATATATAGAGAGAGAGAGAGAAAGAGACCATTTTGAAAATAGTTAACCGCATTCGACCCCTGAGAAAGAAATTAAAGTAGAACAATTCAGCAGAGTTGAAACAATATAATAAATAGAAGAGTGAAAGATGTTTGATTTGCATAGAATTGTAGGTGTGAAATGACCGCCTGTGGGTCTGTAACAAAGTTCACTACTTGAACAAACGTTGACTGAACACAAGTGTGAATAGGTGACTTGGTGACGAGTTGCCTTCTCAGTTTTCAACTTTTCATTGTTTTCTTTTGCTAGTTCACCTTATTCTCAATGTTCAAAGCTGTTGGCTTCGTCAAAGTTAGCAACTTAATTATAACCACAGCTTGATTAAAATCACAACGACGATCGGTGTCAAAATCAACGGACAAGCTATACAACAGCGACAAGTGCTTCACTAGCACCCCGCCGGCGACCTGACTGGTCAATTTTTACGACTGACCGTGTCGTTTTACCGTCGACCATTTATCATTTTGCTAACGACAAATGTTTCTGACCTTATCGGTTCATTTCATAGCCCAGTGTGGATGGTCAAATTCAGATGTCCAGTTGGTCACTTTTCAACGGTCGACCAACGGAAACAGCGATGCTCAAATTGGACAATTCTCGTCCTTGACTGTTCTTGTGCAAGAATTCGTGGTTTAGCGAAAAAGCATCCTGCATGGTCCGTTACAAACAACAAAAAGACCAGTTAAAGCGGAAACATTTGGTCTGAAAACGATACCCCCTAAGGTGTGACGGCCGTTACGTTTCTTGACCATAGCATAGCAGAGTCATAACCAATAATCGGATAAGAGGGTGCCAAATGTCCGTCATCGGTCAAGGTGTCCATTGGGGAGGAGTAAGAAGTTACGTGAATGGCCGAGGCGGCGAAGCGCATACAATCAATCTTAGCAGGGGTCAATTAGCCTTTTTGCATAACGGGAAATTATGCCAGTCTAACTCGCGCCATAAGCGTTAATCTGATTACAAACGGAAACGTTCCGCCGCTATCCACTGACCACTTGACTTTGCAAAGCTAAACACCGACGACAAGCGCAATAACAATGATTCATTTCTTTGATTCACGCAATCTAATCAACCTTGTCCCAGATGGGCTACTCGATCATTTATGCAATCTATTTTCAGTAATCTTTACTACGGGATATCGTCTCAAGAGTTTCACAGATGAAAAAATAAAACAGCAAAAAAAGGAAAAATAAAAAAGTAAAATAACATCTATAATGGGATATTTCTGACCTATTATAAATAAAAATACAATCCCATCCATTAATTATACATACATACATATATATACATTTCTTTTCTTTTCTTTACTTTAAATGAAAAGGTGATAAAACGTATATACTGATCAACAAAAAATTTACATATTTGCACATGGATGCAAATGGATAATTTAAAACAAATCAACTGAATGATGAATTGATTTCATAGAGAAAAAACGCACACTTGAAAAACCACACACACAATTCTTTTTTCAATAATTTTTCAGCAAAATTTCACAATTAAATAAAAAAAAACAGCAGTGGACAAAAAACACAATGCTTCAATAAGGTACAGTAAGAAAGAACAAATAAATGTTTTTATTCTTACCAATAAAAAGAAGATTAAATCATATAATTGCGAAATTTGAAATACAGCGACGATTGTTCACTACGCCAACAATCTCTTGCATTTGAATCTGAAACAACTGAAATTACAGTTAGTACCACTGGATTAAAAATATCACCAGAAAATTTATTTGCATATTGCAAACTGCTTTCTATCGACAATTTAGGACTTTCGTGAAACCAGTGAATGGACTGAAATTTAAAAATCATTACACATAATTACAGAAATTGCTCAACAGCAGCATTAAATATTGTGAAGATAAAAAAGAAAAGAAATAAAACAAAAAGAAAAGAAATACAATATAAATAAGTTTATAATAGCATAAAAGAAAAATTTTCAGTTGAATAATTATGCATGCAATTTGCTTTTCGCTGCTGCTAAAAATCGATTTGCTTTCACAGAAAGATAAAAGAAAAAATTTGCATATCTTACTGATCGCAAAGCATTCGTTTTCTGAAGCCAATCGTCAAATCGAATGTTAAACCCAGCATTTCGCCACAAATCGTAACTCTTTCTTAGCTGCGGATCTGTGAGAACTTCTTTTGCTCTACTGAGACGTGCAAAATCCTCATCTACGAAAAAAAGAAATAAACATATCCCATAAATTTATTTGTAAAGCTTGCATATTTCAACAAACTTGCGTTTGGACTTTTTGAATCTTTATCAGGATGAAGCTTTTTGGCTCGAACACGAAATTCAGCCACAATCTGTTCCATCTTGGAGCGAAAAAAAATCATTTTTTAAATTCAATCATGAAACATTCAAATATAAGTGAGCTTTCAGAATGTGATATAAACAGAAGTTGCACAAATTATCGACTATTTTTCATTGTCAATCAAGAGCAATTAGCAAGCAAGCAAAAACTGGTCAAAGCAGACGTGTATGTTCTTCTCGTTTTCCCAATTAACAGTGTATTAATTTTTTTTCAAAGCATCATTGTTTTATGGACAATTTATTCTAAATATTTAACCAGTTTTATCGTTCAATTGTACCAATTATAACGGTAAATTAAATTCTTGAGTGACATTTTCACAACCAAATTTCAGTCGATGTGCTTCAAATCAATATATTTTACACTTTTATCCATACAGAACTTATCAACATAAGTATAACAAATCAATTTTTATAGATTAATGTTTAGAAATTTCAAAAAATAATCAAACTAATGCACAATTGTGATTTTTTCAATAAAATATTTCACAGATTCTACAATGGAATTCATTTCAACTGTAAAATTATTTCTGTTTTTTTCTATAAAAAACTGAACGAATAATAATCTGTTTCGCAAATGAAAACAGTTTCTTACTGTTGAAGAAGCATCACAACCAAGGATGTTGTAGTAGTCATCATTAGCAGCATTTTGGGAAAGAGCCATTTCGTTGCCTACAATTGAATCCACCCACAATTGTACAGTATTTTCTAGTTGTTATGAAAAAGCAGAAGTAAAATGTGCACTGCTTTCTTTCTTTGTCATTAACGTCAGTCAGTGATCAATTTCTCTTCTCAGTTGAAGCTTGTTTACAATTTACAGTAATATGAATGTTAAGTAATAAACAGGTACAAATTCAAAATATAATTAAATTAATGAAACAAATCACTCAACAGCATCAAAGCTTCATGCATTGATTGCAAAAGTGAATCAAAATTATTGTAACAGAAACCAAACTGCTATTGTTGATTAGCAACACAATTTTATGTAGTCTATCTGCAGGGCAAAATGAAGCAATTAATGAATCGAAAAGACGAATAAATCCACGCCATTGCATAATAGATCGTGCTTTCTCACTGTTTCCACAAAAGGACAAAATTTTACTAAAACATACCATCATACAACTAACATATTGAAAAAGTCACATCATACCCGCAGGAAAACAAACTGGCAATGCGGGGCAGTTGGTCACAATGTACAAGAACCACCAAAATTATCCAAAAGAATTTTTCAAACTTAACCGGACTTAGCTACGCTGAACGAAGACTGAATCAAATTGTCAGCTATGACCAGAACCATTTTTGACTGTCTACTAGTTGGCAAGTGTTGAGAAAAAGTCTACCAGTGTTATCCGTATCCAAGCACAAATTAGATGCGGTCATTTGCAAGTGCATTGTTGTATTGAGGCTGTATGTCCAATTTTGATTTCCACCGCCTCCGTGACAGGCGAACAAATGAACAGTCTCTCCCGGACCGTGGTTCATCGAATCCAGGCAATTTTCTCCGAATCGTTGAAAAATCTCTGAACGCCAACTGAGCACAAATTCTTGACGCTTCAAGTAGTCCTTGCATTGCGAGGTTGTTAGTTCAGTTTGCAATCCCGCATTTTGCACATCTATACAACGACCAGTGCGCTTGTTCTTGATGCGACCCGACATCACATCCGGTGGTTCTACCAGTGGATAATGTTTCGGCTGGTCGAACATAACGTTCTTCATGAACCAATCGAATCCATTACATTTAAGACGCTGTCTGACCTCTCGTTGTTTAGTCAAATCACCGGGATCAACGTTACGCAAACGCGGCAAACGCAAATACAAGTATTCTTTGTATTCGTCCATCCAAGTCTGAATTTAGAAAAACCATTCAAACGTCACAATAAAACAAACCCACAACATTGAAAAAATAAGTATCAACGAAATTCCATACCTCGGCTACCCGTTTGTAATTTCTTTCCAAAAAATTACCAATGCCAGGGTCTTCGAATGGTGCATACCTGTGAATCAGCAGTTGGAAATAATGCAACAAAACCGAATCTACAATTTGCACTGCAACTCTTACTTGCAACGGTATATATGAGCAATACGCGAACAAGGAATATCAATCATTCTGCCGTGACATTGCCACAACTTGAAAGATAATTCATACTGCTCTGCACCCCAAATCATCAACTGGTCATCATAACGGCCTAGCTCGTCAAACCAACGCTTGCTGATTGCAAAATAGCCACCGGCCATTACTGGACTTTCGAAAGGTTCAGCCCCGGTTTTGTTCAACAGAGGCAAGCGCTTGTAATGGAATTTCCAATCGAACGAACCACGGGCACCTTCGTCTTGTGCTCTGAATGCAAACGTGTCGCAGTCAATTACGTCAATAAATGGACACGTCACTGTACGATAGTGCAGTTTGATCGGTTCCAACAATGGCGGAAGCCAATTGTAACCGACTTCACTGTGAGCATCCATGAACATCAATACTTGACCGGAAGCTTTTGCCGCTCCTAAAATTTTTGCTTTATTCAACTCTGCCTCCGCAAGATTGATGAACAAAGCAACGCTCTTGCCTCTAAGTCTGGCACGAATCAAACCTTCTCGACGACCGTCAGAGCCTGCTCGAATCACACGGACTAAATTTGGAAATTTTCTTTGCACATGCCGTTCCAGTATATCATTCAACTCAGGTTTGGTGCTCGCGTCGTTCACCAAAATCACTTCCAACAACAGCTCAGGCGGTGTTCGATAAACAATAGTATAAACAGTTCGCAGTAGAACCGACAAATGCTCGTTGTGAAATGGTAAAATGACGGATGTTGACGGCAGCAGGCGCAAATAGCTCTTTCGTTTGCAATCCTCATGCCGAAGGTCCTTTATAGCTCTGTACAAGGAAATTTTATCGCTTGTCCATCCACTGTAACCATTCGTCTTGTACAACCGATCGAATTCAGCTTTCTCAGCCACACTGCTTGGCAATTTCACAGGATTACCATGTTCACCGACACCTCGATAAAATAAAATTTTTTGTACATATGTATACAGTCATTTATTTATTTATTTATTTATTCAAAAGTAAACTGCATCGGAAATCTGAAATAAACTACTTACCTCGACGAGCGCGATCAAGCATCATCTGCGTATAATTATGCCAGTCTTTAGAATAACTCGCAGGAGCATTTCCAAGACTCAAAAATAGCAAAGAGTTCCTGAGATCTAAGTTGAAAACAATATAACAAATAAACAAAATAACCAAAAAATATATAATTGCCCATTTCACACATCTATTACATCGGTATACCATTGAATTCGATGAATACTAAAAATAAAATGTGCCAAAACTGAAAACAAAAAAATAAAAACTTCTGGTATAAATAAGCATATATGCACGTGAAATTCCACTCACTGTCAGTAAAAAAAATAAATTAAAAGTTTTTTACTGTATATTCTACAAAGTCAATAGAAATATACAAATAAATAAATACATGCGCCGGTAAAAAAGAAATTATGCATAAAAATTCATTTCAGTTATGCAACAATCATTTCTTCATGCATAATAGTTTCTGAATAATCTGTCAAGTCTAAAGTTAGCAAGCCGCTAGATGCTATTGAAGAACCAGTCTAAAAACAAAAGTATAAAGCAAAACATTAACAAATTTAAAAACAAACGCATACCACTGAATAAATTCCAATCAACGCATCAGCTTGGTTATAGAATTCTTCTTTCAAAGAAATTACAATCAGTTGCATATTGTTCGCCGCTTGTTCACGAATAAATGCAGCTACCTGAAAAATAAAAAAATATTAATAGTACATATATATATATATATATATATATATATATATGCAAAAAACAAACTTTTCCAATATTGGTATTGTCCAGTGCTGCATCGATTTCATCCAGTACAAAAAATGGCGCGCGATTGTAGGAATGTATTGCAAATAGCAACGTCAATGCGGCTAAAGTCTTCTCACCTCCACTCAAACTATCCATCGGGCGAAATCGCTTGCCCGGCGCAACAACACTGAACGAAACACCCTCCAAATATGGTTCTTCAGGATTGTCCGCTGTCAGATAAGCTTGAGAGCTGAAATTACGAGACAGAGCCTACAAATAAATATGCACTTCATATGTTACAGATTTTTCATTTTCCCATTTCAAAGTTTACCTTGTAAATTTCGTCTATTTTCCCACTGACTTGATCAAAACATCTATTGAATCGAGAACATCGCTCTTTTTGGATTATTTCAAATGCCATTTTTGCATTCTTTGCTTTCTTTCGAGCCTGTTCAAACTCCCCTGAAGTTTCGGCAAAACGCTCACGAACCCCTTCTAACCTGCAATACAACAAACAGATTAAAATATTCATATTTATTTAAGCCAAGAAAAAAGACATACTTAGCTGACGCTTTAAGATTCGGTGCCGTGATAGTTTGCAGGAAAGCCTGAGTTTCATTGATTTCTTTAAGCAATTTGTCCGCTGCTAACCGTAATTCCGTATCGTCAGAGAGCTATATAACCAAAATAAGATAAGATAAGATAAGATAAGATAATAAGGAAATTAATAAAATAATAATGATGAAGTAAATAATTTCTCAAATCCTCACTCCCACCCGTATCCCAAACAAAAACAAATATATAATGCTTACTTCCCAATCGTCTGGATTCAATGAACTGAAATCAAAAATAATTTCTGCTTCAAGTTGATAAAGCTGCCGATTTCCCATAAAGCTAGTTGATGACAAAGTCGTTGCACTGTCGTCACTAACGACGCTGGCTGCTGTGTCACCAGATTGTGACAAAGCAGTTGTACTGAGAATATCCAAAGAACCACGAATTATTGGCAATGAGATGTTTTCCAATTTGCAAGTTTGCAACAAAGAATGTCGCTCTGAACGTTTCTGCTCTAATAAAGTTTCCATTGCCGAGGTTTGCTTTTGCACTGAAAGCAACTCCTTCTGTATAGTAGCCAACTCTTTTTTCACCTCGTTCAATTCAGCTTCCTTATTTTCCAATTCTACTTTTTTCGTTTGACGCATAGCTTTCAAATCTTTCAATTGTGATTCCAAATCGGCAAGAAGCTTAAAATAAAATATTCACACAAATAAAACAGATTATTATTTTTTAAAAAATAAACTAACTCGAATATGTTCTTGTTCTTCTTTTTTCGCTTTGATCAATTCTCTCTCTTCTTTATTGCAACTCGCCTCTATTTTCTCCAGCTGTGCTGAAAACAGAAATTAACATAAAATTATTTTTCTACACAATTCTGTATAAAATGACAGTACCGCTTTTGTCGTCCGACTTTTGATATTCAAGTTCATTCTTCAACTTTTCAATTTGATTATCGAATTCCATCATTTTCTGCTTCTTATCTTGTTGAAAACGAATTTCTCTTTCTTCGTACTGCCTGCAATAAATAAATAAATACTTATTTAAATAAATGTTACAAACAAATTGAAATTCGTGCATACCGGATGTTCAGCACACCGATACTTTTACAAAAGTCAGCAAAAACATGATCAGCCACTTGATTCATGCGAGACTGATTTTGCAAAATGTGATGTCGCCTTGAAGTCATGCGATCTTCAATTTCTTGAATACGAGGACCGTATTTTTCAGTTTCAGCTTTCAGCTGCATCAGATCAGATTCAAGATTTTTCAACAACCTCGTTTCCTGAAAAATCATCATATAACTCTCTCAGTGTTTCTAATTTCTTTCCATAAAATGCAAAAGCAATACAGTATTTTCTTTATCTGTCAACATGTACTTCATGCGGGTCTCGAGCTGTTTAACACTGTTCTGCATCAAGCTAATATCCGGCTCTTTTCGCCGTATACGATGCAACTCTTTTTGTTCTTCAATCAAAGCGGATTTACGACTTCGCAAATGAGCCACCGCCTTCTCATCCCATCTTTTCGCTTTGGCTTTCAAATCGCTATAGAAAAATTCAAACCAAAATTGTAATTTCAAACTGTTCAATGTACAAATCAACTTCATTACCCTGCGCCTCCGCTAATGATACCAGATTTTTCAAAAACAGTACCATCCAAAGCAACAGCCTGATAATAAAAACAAAGCGAGTGTATTGAAATAGACAAAACTTGCCCATTCATAATTAGAATACATCAATGCAACAATACACAGAACAATAATTTAAACAGCAACATTATCATTTTGGAATAAAATGAAAATCCAATAACAATATTTTGCTTGTTCAAAACTCACTCTGTGCCGTTCAGCTCCGCTAAATGCCAAATTTCGAGCATCTTCAATGGATTCGCAGACGAGAGAGTTGCCACATGCAAATTGAACAACTCTCCTTATTTGCGGTGGTTCAAATTGAATTACATCAAAAATGAGTTTCACATTACGCGGTTCACGAAGTTCTCTACACAAAATTCATACACACATTGAATCTACATATATATTACATATTTATATAAAATAAAATACTCTGATGACTGACCGAAGCTTTTCGTTCAAAGGTTTCACATCTATGTAATCAATGGGTAAAAATGTTTCTGACTCAATTCTCTGCTCTTTCATATATTGGATGCATTCTTTGGCGGTTTTCTCAGTATCCACAACAATCGCATTCATATATTTACCCAATATCTTGGTCACAGCCAATTGATAACGTTTATGAGCTGGCTGACAAAGATCAACAACTCTTCCATACTAAAATTAACAAAACATATTCATACTTGGCATTGGTTAAATAAAAATTTTTTTCTTAAAAATAAATAAATTAAATTACCACAGTTCCAGTAGAGATGCGTTTCAAATTTTCCACAAGTTCTTGCTTTTTCACAATTCGTGAATTTTCAGAACTATCAACATTAGCATCATTCAGTTGACGATTTACATCTTCCACTTCAATGATCACTTGTTCTAGACGCGTTTTCGCCGTTCGCACTTCATCTTCAGTAGAACGTAAACTTGATCGTTGCTCTTCAATTTCATTTTCTGTATTTCTGCAAAAGGAAAAAAGAAAATATAATGTATATATATATGATGGGAGAAATATATATATATATATATATATATATATATATATATGTAAATGTATATCTGCTCAAAAAATTCAATTTAGCATACCTGATAGTATCAACCAACTTTTCCAAACGTTTTTTCAACGCTTCCAATTCAGATTCTTTTTGTTTAATTTTTTGACAAAATTCACCATTGCACCTTTTATCGTTGTCCAACAATTCTTGATCCATCTGCTGTTCACGCGCAAGAACATCCAACTCTTGTTGAATAGAGGCACACTGACGAACCACTTCACCTTTCAAACAGTTGTATTGAGCAAGCTAAATTGTTACCAAAAAAAAAACCAATAATAATTACACACCCCACGTCAACATACAGAAAAAAGAATACAAATATTACTTGTTCACTGTCCAACTGCAGACCTTGACTTTCAGATTCTTGCGTTAGCTGAGCTTCAAAAGCATCTCGTTGTTCATTAGCTTCTTTCAACTGTATTTCAAATTGGCGTATAACTTCTTGCTGACGTTCAGCATTTTTTCTAGCAGCTTCGAAAGCTTTGTGAAATGCTTCCAATTTTCTCTCTGAATGCCGTACATTTTCCTTCACTTTGATAAAGCTCGGCTTTTCACGTGTAATTTCAGACTCCTAAAACGCACTTTTTCATACAAACTTTAAACAATATTTTTTTTTCCAATGGGCACAATAAAAATTGAACCATTTCGTAAATTTGTTGTTCCAATTTATTGACTTCACGAGTAACTTTGCTGTACACTTTTCGCCTCTCTTTCAAAACTTCCTCAACTTCACTGCACTTGGTTGCAATTCGATTTTGCTCGCCATGCTTGCCATTCATCTCTCCAAAAATTCTTTTCGATTCTCGATCATTGCTGAACAATTTCATCAAATAATAACGACTCTGCTTTTCTGCCTTCAATTTTCCAAAATAATAATAATAATAATAATAATAATTTCATAACATAACAAAATCTTACCACAGAATCTTTGAGTTTTTGATATTTTTCTGCTTCTTCTTTTTCCATCTTCGCTGCACGCCTTTTCGCAGCAATATCACGCTTCCTATGATAATTCAACTGAGTATCCTGCTCTGCTCGCATCATTTCTGCTTTCAATGTTTCATATTCAGCTTTCAATTCGCCAGATCTAAAAAAGTTATAAATTTTCCACTTTTACCACTGCTGTCATTTAACTATGTCTGTAATTTCAACGGCACATTGCCTTCACTATGAACTTTTTCAAACAAATTTATACCTTGATATTTCTTCAAATAACAAAGTACGTTCTTTGGGATTTTTCATAGCAATATTTTCTACAGCGCCTTGAAATACCAGAAAATTTTTTGCACGGATAAATATGTTGATACTTTCTAACGCTTCAGTATATTGCAAATGACTAACAGTCTGCAATTCACCATGGTAAATTATTGAATAAAAATGCAAAAATTAATTAACTCTTACAGTTCCGTCAATACGATATTCCGCGCTGGCTCCGGTTACAAGACGCATAAATTTCAAGATACGGCCATCGTCATCTTCATAAGTCATCGCTACGTAACACCTTGTACTGATTGGCTTTCCAACTGGTGCACCATATATTAAATCCTGAAATGCGAAGTAACAATTAATTTATTAAACCTTTTGGTTTACCGTGCACTGTATTTTATTTATTTAATTTATATTAACAATCAATTTGTAAAATTAATTGTTCAAAATCGTCTCAACTACATCACAAAACAATATTATTCTGAATTATCAAAAATACTTACACAGCAGTCTTCGCATTTAAAAAAATATGTAATACTGCAATCATAGAAAAGCTTCTAATAAAGTTTTATTTTGCATTAATTAATTGTCTAAAGTTGCATTACACTGAATAGCGGATGCCTTAATTTATACAGTTTATTTGCTAGCGGAAAAGAGCAAGTTCACAACCTAGTTTCAATTAATACAAAATTTCTGTTCTTTCCATTCATTGCCTTAGTGTTGAAACAAAGTAAATCACTAAACGTATTAAATAGTTAAATTTAAATTGAGTAATTTCGCTTCTCAAGTATAATACTAAAAACATGTGGCAAAACAGCTTTATTTATCATTTATCAACAACATATTTAATCGAATTACTAAAAACTGTGAAATTCTATTTCACTTACGCTGATCTTTCTGACACGTAAGCTTGAAGTTTTTTCACCCAAAACAAAGCAAATTGCATCCATAAGATTGGATTTCCCTAAAATATGTACAATAAAACATACTGATACACGAATAATGCATCACCTGATCCATTTGGGCCGATGATTGCAGTGAATTTTTTGAACGGTCCAATTCTTTGGTATCCTTTGTAGGATTTAAAGTTTTCAAGTTCTATTTCACGCAGAAACCCCATATTTTATGTAAATGAAATGCAAAATTCTAAATTACATAGAATTTTATTTTTCATACAGGTATAAACAGAAATGGAAAATATTAGTAGCATTAAAATATGTAAAACAGCTTTGCCCGATAGCATTACAGCCGTACAATCAACTTAACAAATCGGAAATGAAATAAAATAAATATAAAATAAAATATAAAGCGCTGCGTTTATTTCAGCACGCACAGAAAAATGACCAAGACCAAGAATAATGACCAACAAGCTAATAAATGCAAGGTAACAGTAAATAGCAGGCATATGCACAGGACTGTTAAAGACTAAATGTTTAAACAATGTGGAATTTGTGATCACTCAAAGTCGAGGAACAATTTCAAAAATAAGCTCTTACCCGTTTTCAGCTTAATGATCAGGTTAGTTGTCCTTTTTCTTTCAGTGTACAGAAATACCAGAAATACACATTCACGGACGTCAAAGAAAATTTATTTCAAATCTTACTGTAAAATAATTGTATGTCCAGGTAATCATAAAATGATAATCAAGGTTTATTAATTTAAGTTACTAGAGAACTTTGTCTAAAAGCATTAATTTAAGTTATATAAATTAAAATAAAGGTATTCTGAACATTATATATAAAATACAGTATTTTAACACGTAATGGGTAATAAAATTTTCTTTTTAGAATGTATGCATGAATGCTGCTAAATTTTAAATTATACATTTTTTAAACAAAGTATTCAGTTTATTTAATATATTTTGATATTTTTCAATATTTTTTCTCACTGAATATTTTGGAATACAAACCTAAATCATTGCAAATCATTAAATTAGAATGCAAATGAATACAATTTTAAAATTTGCTCATAAAGCATACAGTACTGGAAAAGCATTGATGAGATTGTAAAAAAAATCTGAATCATAACTTTATCATTTTTAATATAGGCAAACTATAAATTCCAAATATGAAACAACTTATCAATACAATTTTAAATCAAACGGCATTTGTAAATTGCATGCTCATGAATAACATTTAAAAAAAGCAAAGTAGCATTCTTTTCAATATAAAATTGTATCAATCAGTTGTTTCATAACTTTATGGCTTTCTTTAGATTCAATCATAAGATTCTAATAGTCCAGTTTTAGATAAATGTTCATTCTGTAAAACTACAGGCTTCTTCCTTGGCTTTCTTTTGGGAATGTGAGCTTTGCCAGGGCCATCTCGATGTTTCAAGCCAAGCAGCGTGTCCAAGCCCTGCTTTCTCACGTACTCTTCTAACTTCTCGTCATCATACTGACTAACTGATATATTTCGCCACATCATTTTTAAATCTGTAAATAAAAATAAAAAGTTAATACCGAAATACATTTCTGTATATTATTTTTACCCTCATCTACAGACAAATGAAACGGTTCTGACTCATTGTAAAACAAAGCTACATCTTTACGCTTATTTAAACTGACATTCAAAGCAAGAACTTGATTGCCCAGAGCCTGAAAAAACTTTTTTGCATATTTACTTCACAATATATTTTAAAAGCAAAAATACCTGAACAAGTTTATCTGGATGAAGAACACAATCATAAAGTTCAGAAAGTAGCAACGCACCGGCACCATCAATTTCACGACGTTTCAACAACGCCAACAAAGAATTTTTGCCTTTCACTTTGTATGGAGGTTTGTAAGTGAACTTACCATCTTCATCGACATTCATGCGAGGATGACCCGGTAGAATCTAAATGACCAAATAACTTCAAATTGCCTTAAGTAATACTAATAATATCGATGTCAAGATATTCACCTCCTTGAGCCACATCGTAATTTTACCCGAAACTCCAAACATTTGGAGCTCTTCAAAAATTTCTTCTAGAGACAAACTCCAATTCAAGTTTTCCAAAAAGCGTTTCTTAAACATGATAACAGTTAAAAATACAATTCTTTCATTAATGAATATTTTACCTTCATATGTTCTAAAACTTTAGCCAATATACCAAAATTCGTTGCCATACACGCTTTGGCGTTTTTGTAATCAACGACTAAAATTCAAAAAGTAAAAACAATTGTTTTTAATGTAAACATAAGACAAACATGGACAAGTAATTATAACAAAATCATTCAAATAACTCGTAGAACCTACCAGATTTAGCCATTTTGGGTTTCTTAACAGCCGAAAGGACAGCAGCATTTTTGGCAGACGTACTATTATGCTTCTCAGATGTGTTGGTTGCACTACTATAGCGGTCTTGACGATTAAAAACCGTAGGTACAGCACTTGCTCGCTTCAAAAAAGCTTCTCTTTGTTTAAGCAAAGATGAATCCATGTCACCCTAAAAGCGAGCAACTTAAAAAATCAAAAATTCTCCATTCGGATATTACAGTAAGCACATAAAAAGCAAGTACAAACGTTCACTTAACAAGGAAAACCGTACAAAATTCTATTTATTATAAAGTCAAAAAGTTTTAAAAAATTATAAAATATGATTCAATTTCATTTCACGTTTCATTTTACATAGAGTTATTAATTATTATTCCACTTTAAACATTTTGAAAAGTATTAAAATTGTGATATACTCTAGAATTTCTTAATTATAGTGGGCTTCTTACTGTTTGTAACTAAGAATATGCTAACAATAATTGTTTTTTCTTAACATAAAGGATCTACGATTGAATATTTGCGAAGAACTTTCCGTACACCAAACAGCTTAATGTTTTTAAAGCAGCAGTTCACAGAAGCTGAATGCAATATCATATTATATTATAATATGAAAGAATTAAACTCCATATTCATATTCAATAATAATAATATGATATTTAAACACAGTGTTTATAAAGTTTGCTTAATTAATGCACTTTAAAGAGTGCTGTGCAACATTTGCTAATTTTTAATGGAGTTTTGAATTCGTCGTAGTCGGAGAAGCGCTCTTGACTTTCGAAGCAAAAGCTAACATCTTACTTCCCAGTTCTAATGGTCTTCGTCAAATAATTCAGATAGTTCAAATACTCTTCAAGTAAATACAATTTATTCAACAATGCACTGAAAAATAATGATAAACACTAGACCAGGAAATGTGGGAAGGGAAATGCAATAAAAACGAGCACACCATATTTTATTGCTGCTAGCTTTCTACTTAACACAGTATCACCTTTTTGAGAGTAAAGTACACATAAAAAAAATTTTAACATTAATATTATCATCTAACAGAAGTTTATTTACTCTTATTTGCTTTTGCGTTATATTATTAATAAAAAAAATCTAATTTTTAAATAAAATTAGATGATTTTTGTTTCTCACTTTTATACATTTAAAAAAATGTAGTTGATTTTTAAAAATTTCAGTTGTTTTTAATTAATTAAATTAAATCTAATTTAATTTAATTGCATGTACGAATGCTTTAATATTTGTTTTAATGTTTTTCATCTCATCTTCGTTTATTTGAATTAACTAGGTCATTTTGACCTACATTAAAATGATGATCAAGCTCAATCTTTTAAACCGTAATCTAGTGAATTTAGTTGAATTCGATTTGATTTTGAAACACTGCAATGGCTGAACGACCAAAGAAAGAGGAACAAAAAGAATTGCCTGACATTATTGTGAATCCAAAACAAGGCACCAGATATTGTAAAGGAAAATTTCTTGGAAAGGTGAATGAATGAATAAATTGTCGTTGCTTTTTTGATAATTTGATTTTTCAGGGTGGTTTCGCTCGCTGTTATGAACTTACGGAATCGTCCACTAATCGCACTTATGCTGGAAAAGTAGTTTCGAAAACTTTACTTGTCAAAAAACATCAAAAAGATAAAGTAAGAAACTTCTTCAACCTCACCTTTTCCCATAGAAATTTGAATATGGTTTTTCTTTTCAAGATGGCTCAAGAAATTCAAATTCATTCTCAACTTTCGCACAAGCATGTCGTTCAGTTTCACAGCTTTTTTGAAGACGATCAAAATGTTTACATTTTATTGGAATTGTGTCGTCGAAGGGTAAATTTGGAATTTTATTATTTTTTTCTTTTTTAAATTCTCCACACTTATTGCTGTGGTTATATTATCATAGTCGCTGATGGAATTGCACAAGCGACGCCGAACAATTACAGAACCGGAAGCACGTTACTTCCTTCATCAAATTGTTGACGCAACAATTTATTTGCACGAAAATCGCATCATTCATCGCGATTTGAAATTGGGAAATTTGTTCATCAATGATGATATGATGGTCAAATTAGGTGATTTTGGCCTGGCTACGAAACTTGATTATGATGGTGAAAGGAAAAAGTACATTTATTTCATATTTTATTTTTCATTTTTGAATAATTCGTATATTTTTCTAGAACCCTTTGTGGCACTCCAAATTACATCGCACCAGAGATGCTTTCCAAGAAAGGTCACAGCTATGAAGTGGATTTGTGGGCAATCGGGTGCATTTTATACACTCTGCTTGTTGGAAATCCACCGTTTGAGACCTCATCACTGAAAGATACGTATTCACGTATTCAGCGCAACGATTATCACCTGCCGAGTCGTTTGAGTCCAGCTGCTCGTCACATGATACTTCGGTTGTTACAGTCTGATCCGAAAAATCGACCAACTATCAAAGAAACCTTGAACTTCGAATTCATGACTTCCGGTATAATTATTCATGATGTTGTTTGAATTAATATGAAATTGACAGTGTAGAAAATGAGATTTTTTTAAAAAAAAATATCTGAAAATTCATCTTTGAAGGTTTCTGCCCGCTTCGTCTACCAACATCTTGTCTCACCATGGCTCCAAAATTTCCTGTCGAAGCTCTTCGTGCACCATTACAGCTTGACCGGAAACCACTAGCAGCATTTAACTCCGGTTAGTTTTTTGGAAAATCTACATGTGCTTTTTCCGTTAAACATTTTTTTTCAAAATAATCTACAGATGCGGCAGGCAAAGGCAAAATCGACGGACCGCCTCGTGCACTGACTTCTGTTCCTGAAGGAAAAGAGATGCTTGCTGAAAAGCAGCAGCCACGCTTTGAAACATCTATTTGTGGTATTTATAAGTTGATTGGTTTTTCTCTGGTCTTTTTTTTATTGATCCACATTCATCATGTAGTTAAACAAGAGATCGCTGTTGATACGCACTTGGGAACGTTGTTTCGACTGTTGACTGAGCTTACGCGCAATCCAAATCGAAATACACTGCCTTGTATGGGTATGTAACATTTATTCACATTACGCTGTCTATGAAGTAATATTGTATTTCTGTGAAAATTTCAGATGAAGCTGAAGATCCTGCGTTAGCTCCTGTATTCTGGATTAGCAAGTGGGTCGATTATTCAGACAAGTACGGTATTGGCTATCAGTTGAGTGACAACAGTGTTGGAGTGATGTTCAATGACAAAACAAAGTTGGTTTTGCATGCTGACGAGAGGTTGATGTTTTTATTTTAAATTTAAATAGGTTTTCATGTGAAAAATTTATTTCCATTTTGCAATTTCAGTCAGTTGCAGTTCATTCAGTACAACGATGAGGAAGTTTATTGTACCACCGAAAATTTTCCAGAATTTTTGAAAAAAAAAGTAACTCTGATGAAGTACTTCAAGAGCTACATGCACGAACATTTGTTGAAGGTAAATAGTGGTAAATAGCGTCTAGATGCCCAAAAAAAAATTTTATCATCTAACTCTGTAGGCTGGAGCTCATAAGGCTCCATCGGCAGGGGATGAATTGGCACGTCTTCCGTCATTGCGAGATTGGTTTCGTACTCGTTCTTGTATTGTTTTTCTGTTGAACAACGGCACAGTACAAGTGAACTTCTTTCACGATCATACCAAGTTAGTTTTGTGCCCACTGATGGAAGCAGTGACTTACATGGACGAGAAGCGTAATTTTAACACCTATCTAATATCGGCGTTGATTAAAAGTGGATGCAGTGAGGATTTGTTGTAAGCATTTGAATGGGAAACCTGAAGAGAAGAGATAGATGATGATTTTAAAAATCCAAATTTCAGGTCACGTTTGAAATATGCCCGCAGCATGGTCGAGCGACTGATATTACACCAGGCGAGTGGCAGTAGCAAAAAGACGGGCTCGTCGACAGGTCCGCAGAGTGCTGCAGGTCTGAATCCCGCAACAGAACAAGAACAAGATGGGCAAGAGTTGGCGAAAACGGTCAAAAATTAATATCAAAAAAGAGGTAGTTTTAGTCGTTGTGCCCTCGGTTTGCAGTTGACTGATTCAAATTTTATTAAGTAGTTTCCGCATCCGCTCTTTACACATTATATAATTTATAATTATTCAAAAAATTAAAGCACCATTTCTGATTAATGCAGTAACGTTGGGAATGAATGAATCGTTCCGACGTGTTTAATCTTAAATTTTACCATTGCACATGTCTGTCGCCTTTGTATAACTGGTATACATACATATATATATATATATATATATATATATATATGTATATGTATATATATATATATACACATGTATATTTTTTTTTAAATATAAATCACACTTTATGTGGTGAAGTTCGAGTACAGTGAAAGAAATGTTTATCCTGTCATTCCCAGGGAAAAGTTGGTGAAAATTAAAAAAAACAGCTTGCCAAATCTTTCTCTCTCTTTCTCTCTTGTTAGCGCTGTCGATTTTTCATAAATACTCTATCGGCGATTGGTGTCTGCGTGCCTTTGCTATGGCTGTTGTTCTGATCCATCATTGTCAGCAAGTGAGCAGTTTCGTTGGTGCCAGCCAAATTAGCTCCTGTGCGAACATTGAGCGGTACCAAAACTGTCTGAAATTTGAAACATACTACAACAAGTGAATTTTTTTTGTTCAATCTGATTGAGCATATATCTATGATAAATCTAAATCTCATGATCCTACTTGATGCCCAAAAGCACTTCGAGACACGTAATAGCCTTTGTGCAATTCTTCTTCTGGAGTGACAACATTATAATAGCAGAGTATCAATGAAACGATGGCACAAACACCTGAAAATATTCACTTATTTATTCTTAACTGTTTTTGAAAGAGAGAATGAGAGAGAAATTTACCATGAGCTGGAGTAAATACCATATGCAAAGTGTACATGGCAATTATGGTATTTTCTACCATTCGATTGAGCTCGAAAAGTGGTTGCGAATGACGCCAACCATCCTGACGAATTGTTCTTTCCTGTTTGTCCAACAGCCAGGCGGTGATGGCAAACAGAATCACGCTAAGAATGATCGAGCTCAGTGTGCTTCCAGTGTAAATTAAAAGTAACATCCGTTTGGGATGCAATTTTACAAAAACAATTCCCAATATGGCACTGGCGCAGAATATGGTCGACATCCAGAGGCTGCTTTTGTACGGACATCCGTCGTAAAAGTGGCAAATGATGGCAAATATCAGTATCTGTATAGCTAAGCAGAGTTGAATGGCGGCACAAATGATAATGGACCGTGGGTGACGAACGACAATTGTATCGGTCAAAACTGAGTGCTGTTGTAATGGTAAGGTGGGATTGTCATTGTCACCAAGGTACACTTCTTCTTCGGGATGCAAACTGTCCGACTCGAACGACTCTTGATCGTATGATTGCACTTCGCGTACTGTATCTTGATTGTACTCTGAAGTTTCCGTATTCACGCTACTTTCCATTTGTTTTTGTTTGTCTTGTTCTTATTCAACAACTGCTTTATCTTTAAAACGAGATCAACAATAAAATTTGATTATAATACAACACAATATATGTGCATCGAAGTAGAGGTTGAATTTATATTTGAAAAATGACATGCTCTGTGGCAGATTTGAAATTCAGCTTTTGACTTGACGCGAATGAAAAATGCAGAATTGAAAATTTAACCGGAAAACTGTTATAAATAAGCGAAATATTGCTTGCGGTTTGTATTCCAAGTTGAAAATTGAAAATTATCAACAACAGAGTTAGTTACCTTTGTGAAACATTCCAATGTTATAGGTGATGAATGAAATCATATCTGAAGATGTGATAAAGTGATATAGGAAAAAAAATAGAAAGAATTGAGCTATTTTTATCCGTTTGATTTGATTAAAAAGTGAAAATTCCACCAACTGTGAACTTCGAGTGGGCGAACTTGGAGAAAGATGTAAAATTTCGAAAATGAATAAAGAAGAAATTCTATGTAGATAGATATTCACAAACATACGCACGCGCGCTCACACGAACACAAACTCACTCAAAAGTAGACATAAACATATACACAATGACATTTATACACATATATTACTTATTTTTCAATCAGGATGAGAAGAAGATGGATGAAATGGCATTAAATTTTAACAGCTGCAAGCAGGCACTGATATCGCTTGGACAATTCACGCTTAACTAGTCGTTTCGATGTTGGATAATTCCGAGAGTTCGAACACTGACTGACAAGTTGATGAATAAGAATAATAAAGAAAGTTGAATTTAAAGTTTTAAAATTCAGCAGTTCAGTGTGCCTTGGTTGCTAGTTTGTTGAAAAATTTGGAGAAAAGGTCGGTCGGCGCAATGGCCAACTGGCGTCTCAAGTGACAAATCTAAGCAGCCGACTTGGCAACGTTAAAGCTGCCATCACAAAGATGCGCTCAGTGTACAAGAAGATGGTGACTTCCTCAACACAATGCCTAATGCACGTACTCGGCGTCAGAAGGAAAAAAACCGACGAATGTGCGCTTATAAATCATCATCTCATAAAAAAAAACCAAATTCCACGCTGCTGAAAACTTATTTCCTTGAAACATCACACTGAAACAGCGAACGATGCTCATGATGTTGGAAAACAAATTTCCTAGCCTTGTTTAAAATTTTATATTGCTAAATTTCGCATAAAAAATATACTTCATTTACATGATCAACAATTATACGTGAAAACACTATTTAAGTCTACAGTATACCAACTTTTTCTTATTCTTCGAAAATAACAAAATAAAACAAAATTAATATAAAAAAATTAAATAAATTGCACGTATTAGTTTTAATTAACTGTCGAAAGATAAAAATTCACGTGATCACATTCATCACGAATGAAAGAAAGTTGAAATCAACAATGCTTATATTAATTTAGAAGTAAAAAATTAATAGCAAAAAAGTGCAATTCTTACCAATTTTATATTGTACATTTTGAATGATGCAGTAATTGGTGTAGCTGACGTTGACCGATTGGCTAAAAAGTTAAATAGATTGTCTGTCGACTATAGATGCAACGTAATAACCGATGAACTAAAACGAAGCCAACTGATGCATCTATCGACATGAAAGAACAATACAATGCATAACTGAAGTCTAAAATGGAAAGCATTAATGTAGCATTAATCAAACGAATCAACAATTGTTTCAAAATGTTCATTTTATTTCAAAGTTGAAGAAGTATAGAAAAAACTGTTGCATTTAAAAATTAAGAAAGTAATAATAATAATAATAATAATAAATGGCTGTGCTTTTGACGGCTTAGTCAATCAGTCCATTTCACTTTTGAGTAAGACGAGCCAACAGAGCACAGAAAAATGATGGCTTTATCTAAAATGAAGAAAACATAAAATTTCTGAAAAAACAATTTCATTATTAATGAATTATCATAAATTGTGTGTCAAATTTTGTTATGCTTTTCAAAAATTTATCTATATGAATGATGAATTTGTAAAAATGCTTACAAGAAACAGACTGGCAAGAATTCCAAGTGTTCCTTCAATGGATGAAATTTGAAGAAGATGTTTTTCAAAACGACGATAGCAACCCTAGAATTGAAATCTTTTCATTGGAAATTATAATGAATAAATGAATGAATATATATATATATAACCTCAGTGTAAATTGCAGTTGTGTTGACTTTCGAATCAGGATCGAACATTTGACAAGCATTTATATCAACGTACTGACCGTTCAGTTTAACGCAGCACGACGCCGGGACTAATTTTTTCAACTTTTCAGGCTGATCCATATGCCATTTTGAAGTTCGCCAGATGATAAAATTCGACTTTTGCGTTTCATCAATTCCACAACATTGAAACTGCTCTTGCATCCTGTCCCAGGCATCAGTCACGGCATCGTCTGCAGGCTGGCCATAAAATGTTTTCAGCGATGTAAGCATTTGTAAATCCAAAGCATTTACAGCAAGCTAAATTTACAATTTACAACTGAAATCAATCGAATCGAATGGTATTGTTGATTACAAGCGAAAAACCTTACTTGCTTTTGAAAAATGAATGCCATTACACCAGCCATCAATAACATCAAAAACAGAACTAAGCAAGTAACTGAAAACTGCAATACAAATGATGAAATTTTTTGCCTTCAAACAGACCTAATTGCATACTCACAGCGTACATGAAACAACGCAATTCACGGCTAGTAACGTAAAATCCAATAACGTTCACGCACATGCTTATCGCTCCGATAAACAGTAGGAGAAAACCTACGTCGACGAAAAGCTTGGGCTCAAAAAGGGCAGAAAATTGCTTTTTGCATAATAACACCCAGAAACCGCATCCAACAGCGGCAAGATTTAAAAGCTTAAGTAAAACAATATTTACATTGTAGGTGAAATGTTGAACGGAAGTATACATTATTTGCATTTTTTTTCAAAGTTTAAAGTCAATATAAACGTGAAATGAGCAAAAAATTGTCAATCGTTTCATACATAGGTATCAGTGAAAATGTACACAATGATTTCAAGTTTTATGAAATGAAAAATTTAGTGTTACATTCTATTCATTACTGAATGTTTTGTAATTTTAAAAAATAATCATTCATTGAAAGTTCAATATTTTTAACACACACCATGCAAAAGAATATATACTCTTGAAAATCAAATAACTGTAGTTATGATAAAGTAATGTATTTATAGTAAATTTATCTGTACTTTGTATATTTTAATTGCCGAAAGCGAAACAAGCAACAATATAACGATAAGCATCCAGCGATGAACTGAGATCTTTTCTGAAGCATAATTTTGTAAAACAAAAAACAACATTATTCGATGAATGCTCAATTATATAAACAGCAACAATGTGCATTTTGTTGGTTTGTGTCATATGAAAAAAATTAATTGAAAACAGTAAATCTCACCATGGATAATAAATTTGTACAATATAATGAATATCTTGTGAACTGTCCCAGTTTTCCGTAAGCAGTGCAGTTGAATATTTGGTCCAATTTCATTGTCGTTCAACGCGTGATGTTTCGCAGACGTCGTCTTCACGAAGCTTTAAACTGAACAACAAGTCCTAGAAGTCCGACCATCGTCTGCAATGCTGTCCCACTTTTCTGTCCAATTGCTGCTCTCTCGTCACTTCTATTTTCACCCAGCTTTACACATTAGAGTGTAATTCGATCAGTTTATAGTTCTGATTTTTTTGTGTACAAATTATTCTGACCGAATTATTTCATTTCTGACGTAATTGAAAAAAGTTTGACAAAAGAGAAAATGTTTGTATTTTTGTTGATTTTCCTTTATCTTTCTTACATTTAAATTAAATTGTTGACATGAATTTACACCTTCTTGTCTATTGACTTGTTAATCAACTTGATAATCACATGCTGACCAAGGTTCACTCATTTTAGATCCGTTTTCACGAATATTACAATCGATAACAAAATTATAATTATGATAATCTTTTTTCTGTTCTTACTTGAAAATCCAAAATAAAAGGCATACTGTATGGAGAAAAAAAATTTCCTCTTGCGCCAGAGAAAAACGTCGCATAAAATAGTAAATAACTTTCACAATACATCAGTGAAGCAAAGCAGTAAGTATATAAATCAATAAATAAATAAATAAATAAATAAATAAATATAAATAAATAAATAAATATATATATATATATATGTTGATTTTAATAAAAATATAAAAGACAAAATGTCAATAAAAACGAGACAACAAAAAAATGGCAGTATCAGTCAGTTTCTTGGCAGAGATAGAGAGAAACACTGGATTTTCGAACGGGAAAGGAAAGTAGAAATTAAAAGACAGATAAAGATGATCAATGTGTGGTAAAACGAGTAAAAATTAAAATGAAAATTAAACGGTTGTTCCTTGAATAAGAATAAAGAAAGAGAAGAAGAAGAAGAAGATAAAAACAAAAGCATAAATTATGTTTCACAGCAACAACCTGATGCGGTTGGCAAGTGAGGGATGGGAGTTTAAGGTTCAATCGCAATGTTCATAAAATTTGGTTCTTTCTTCAATATGGGCTGTGCAATGCTCCAGGCGACTGTTCAGCTGTTGCAGCGTTTTGCTAAAAGCAGCTAGTCGCAGCTCGTTGGCGTCGAGCGCCTTGCGCTCTTCTGAAAAAGCAAATGAAAAAACAACAACAAAGCAAACAAACAAATTAAAAAATAAAAGAAATAAGAACAACAAGAATAAGCATCATCATCATCATCATCATCATCATCATTAAGAAAAGATAGTATGAAGAAGAAAAAGGAGTAGAAACTGTTGTCGCGGATTAAGTCTAATAATCATTCGTATAAAAAAGGAGCAAAAGAAGAAGAAGAAGAAGAAGTAGAAGCAAAAAAGAATAAAAAGAAATAGAACAACAACTGATCACGTTTATGCTTATGAATATATAGAAAATAAATATAAAAAAAAACAGAATAAGTGCTAAAGCAAAAAAGGTGAACAGAAACACAGCTGTATCATCTATTGTAGCAAGAAAACAAACAAACAAACAAACAAACATATAAATAACGCATACGCATACACACACGCACGCAAAAAGAACGCACATTGTCATCATCTGTTGCTTGCAAAAATATGGCATGCATGCATAAGAATGAAAATTGCATTTGCACAAAAACAGAGTGATTCTTAATTTTGATTGTCGTTGTTATTTTCATCTTGCTTATACTTGCACAACAATATTCACTATAAAACTTGGAAAAACAGAACACACGATAAATGATAAAACAGAAGAAAAAACAGTGTGTGGGAAAAAAAGGTGTGACGTATATATATATATATATATATATATATATATATATACACGTGTGTGTGCGTGCGTACATTTATAAAATATACATGTGTGTAATAATGATTGCTCTACAGTGGTGGTGCAGTGGAATAACAGAATAGAATCTACATTCATAAAGTGCCAGTGTTGGGAATTTTCAGTGAGCAAGATGGACGTTCCAAATCAACAACATCTTCAGACGACGGACATGAACAATGATCGTAAGCTTTCAAGTAGTATTGAATGGAATCGGTAGCAGCGTCGACCGTGCTCAGCAAGCCAGCCAGTCGGTTTTCCACATCCGACATGGTCACCTCATTGACGCTGACAATTTTCCTCAACTCTACAATGAACAATCGAATATCTGTGCACTGTTGTTGTTTGCTTGGTGCGGTTGGTCAGTGCGATGAAGCAAGCGTGCAAAAAAAATGCAATGCTGTGATGCTGTGATTCGACTACAACTACTACTGCAGCAGCATGGTATTCATCAAAGCATTATTTCAAGCAGAAAGAAAAGAATAAAAAAAATAATAATAAAAGCAGAACAAGAGTTGATTTGATTCTTAAACTTTTCTCTACAGTATAGTAAAGTCTTGGAATAAAAAAAACATTAAAAAATGAAATCATGCGCGAACCAAAAGAATTACTATATGATGATCAATTACCATCAATCACTTTGGCGCGAGTAGAATAAATAAATAAGTGAAATCATCAACTGGCCAAATTAATTACCTTCTATATCACTGAGATGCTTTTCAGTTTTTTCCAATAATTTCGTGGCAGTTTGTCGAAGTTGTTCAGCACGTTGCCTGGCTGCTTCGTTGTCACCGATTTTTTCGTTCAACAAAATTTCCGCCTCTTTGTACTGTTCTTCCAATGTTTTGCGTTTCACTTCGACATCTTGAGTTTTCTGTCTGGCACTTTCGGATACAAGCAAAGCTCGTTCGACATCTTTGCCAATTTGCAAATATTCCACTTCGACTTTTTTCAAATCCTCTCTCAAACTTGCCAACAGTTCCACCGAAGCGTTGACAATCTGTTCAGCAGTTTTTGTCGTTTCTGCTATCTAAGAAATGTATAATTGGAATCAAATCAAATCAAAAAATTATTATTATTCTTAATTTACCGCTTTCAAATCTTGGTTCGTTTGATCGAAATTTTCATTGGCCGACAAAATTGCCTGCTTGGCAATTGTTTGAAAATGTTTCGAATCGTTCAACGCTTTGATCACTTCTTGCGCAGTTTTTTCGACAGTTTCGATTCGAACTCTACACACAGAAAAGAATATAAAAAATTTCTTTTTTTTCTCAACAGTAATTAGTGCTCACTTGGATTGATCGGCACGATTTTTCAACAGTTGAGCTTCGGTCGAATGTTGACGAGTTTCTTGCAAAATTGCCTGGATGTTGGTCAACTTTTTCAAATTGTCTCCGATCTGCTCGACCAGCGTTTCAATTCGTCGCTTGTCCAACGAAATTGTCGTGTTGAGCACTTGTTCGGCCAGCCGACGAATCTGTTCGGGTGTGGCCGCCACGGCCACACCGGAGTCGCGGTTCAACAAGCCAGAGGCACGATCGAGCAACGTGCTCAACAACGTCCGGGTATCGTTGGCTACTTGAGCCACGCGAACGGCCGTCTCGAACGCTCGACCGGCATCCACCAGTGCCAGATCGCTGTCCGCTTGGGCGTGGCGCAACTTCAGCATCAGCTCGTTGGCTTGGCGTTGCTTGTTTTCGAGCTTGTCGCTAGCCTCGCGACTGTACTGCCACGCCTGTTCGGCTTTGGTCACAGAACCTTCCCGGCACGACGCACCGCCGCAACTCGAACAACCGGCACCGCCGCACAAGTCGTCGCAGCCGTCACTTCGAGCACCGCAGATTTGTCGATTCAAGTCCGGCAGTCGAGCTTCCAAGCGAACAATTTGGTGTTCGAGCTCGTCGAGCGCGTACTGATTCTGCTCGAACTGTTGTTCGAAATCTCGAGCATTCGCGTCGAGCAAGTCTCGGGTTCGCCGACGCTCGGCTTCGGATTCGGCGACCACGCGCTCGGTGGCGTCGGCCAATTGTCGAGCCCGGAGCGACTGCTGCGCCGCCTCTCGGGTGACGTTGTACGCGCCACGAGGGTCGCTTTGCCGCAGCTCGGTGACGTTGCGCTCCAAGTTCAGCACCGCCAGTTCCAAGTCGGCCGCCTGCTGTTGCAGTGAACGCAAGTGCTCGTCGGCAGTGTCCACGCCGGCTGTCAAACCGGTCGAACGACTGTCCACGGCGTTCAGTTGACCGAGCACTTGTTCGATCCGTGATTTGAGACGATCGATCTGTGATCGAAGTTGATCAAGCAGCTCGAACGAGATGTTCGACTGGGACAGTTGCTGTTCGATCGACTGGAGCTTGTTTTGAACACTGCTGAACTGATCGTCGTAGACAAACGAAACACCAGTGTCGGCCAGTTGGGACGCGTTGTGCGCCAATTCCATGGTCTGCTGCTTCAGCTCTTGCAAAATTGAATCCCAATTTTGAAAACACTCGCCACACGGCTCGCACTGGGGCCAAGTGCCCGTGTGACCGCGGGCGCACTGGTCGCAGTTCGGACCACCCGAACCGGGCAAGCACACGCACGAACCGTTGCCGCGGTGGCACTGCAACGTCTCCGAGCCGATCGAATTGCACTGGCAACGCTGGCAGCCGGTCGTCGGATCACCCCAGTAATAGTTTTCACACTCGCCGCAGGTTCGACCACCACGACCCGGCTTGCACGGACACTGGCCGTCGAATTCGTTGCACTGGAGCAACGGCTGCCCTTCGTTGTCCACTTGGACACCCTGTTCGTCGCAATCACAACTTTCACAGCCTCGACCGCTGGCAATTTTCCAATGACCACTGGCGCAAGCGTCGCACTCACGACCGACCACATTCGGCAAGCACGGACACTGACCGGTGATTCGGTCGCACGGTCCGGCCGTGATGTCCGTGCCGAGGATGTTGCACACGCACTTCACGCAAGACTGGGTCTGGGCGTCGCCGAAAAATCCGGCCATACAATGCTCGCACTGGTAGCCGTCGGTGTTCGACGTGCACTTCAAACAACGTCCGGTCTTTTGGTCGCAAGAGCCGGGCACGTCGAAGTCGATGTTGCCGTTACAGTCGCAGCGTTCACAACTGCCACCCAGCTCGTTCGGATTGCCCCAGTAGTTGGTGATGCATCGGTCGCATCGTTCGCCTTCGTAACCGTGACGACAATTGCAGATCACAGTTTCAGAAACCGCGTCCAAATAGCAACTGTCCGCGTGCTGGAAGCCAGAGCCCGGACCGCCTGGACAAGGGCACGGTCGACAAGGGATGCCGACGCCCAAACGCGGGTCGCCGTAATAGCCAAGCTGACACTGTTCGCAGTGGTGACCAGCGGTCAAGTCACGACAGTCCACACAGGCGCCGGTTCTCTGGTCGCACACGTTCGCGTGACCGTTGCACTGGCACGGTCTGCAGTCCGGGAAACCCCAGTAGCCGGGCTGGCATTGGTCACACTGACGACCGTGCACACCTTCGCGGCATTTGCACTGGCCAGAGTTGGAGTCGCAGAAGTTGTCCAACGCCCCGATGCTGTTGCAATCGCATGACCGGCAACCCTGCGGTCCGAAACCGAACGTTCCGGCTGCACAGACGTCGCAACGGCGGCCCAGCACGTTCTGCTTGCACTGACACTGACCACCCAACTGGTGGCACATGCCACTCAACGAACCCGTGGGATTGCAATCGCACGCCACACCACGGTCCAATATCGACGCCGCCACTGGACAAAACTGTCGTCGACACGTTTCAGGCAATTGATCCACCGGTGTCAACTGCATCGCCAGCCGACGACAGCCGAAGTGTTCGAATTCTCGTCTCGGCTCGTCTGACGCTTGCAGACCATTGAAGAACATCGCAATTGCCGACGAGCTCGGCATCAGAACCAACGAGTCTATCAACAAGGCGGCTGTTCGGTCCGGATAGCCTGTCTGCTGATATTCGCCGAACGTCACGCGTATGTGATATTGGACATTCGGTTCCAAGCACACAGTCTGAACACTGTCGTAAACTCGTTCACCAGCTTTCAAAGACACTTGTTGCATGAAGTCGTCCTTGGGCAGACTGTTGGCACAAGGTCCAGTTGGATCGGGTGGAGACGGCCGGATTACATCGACACGCACGTTTTGCCAAGTGGACGGCATTGGCGACTCGTAACGCAATATCACGTTGTAGTCCATCGCTACGTGGATGTTGTGAACGGCAAAGTTGAGCACCGACGATTCACGTACACGCACGAAACCACTACCGGTCCACTGTTTCGGTTGGCTAGCGTCCCAGTACGGTTCGCGCAGTTCCACCTCGGCAGGGCCTTCCAAAAGAGCTTCTTCAGCTTCGTAAGTGTAAAAATCCAAACTGGCACAATAATAGCCAGATTCTGGTATATCGCAACGACGACCGCTGAAATGGGCCCTGCATCGACACTGGCCGTTCATGACGTCGCACGAATTATCATAAGCACCGCCAATGTCGCAATCGCAAGGCTTGCAGCCGTCCAACTGTTCACTCAGACCGTAATGTTCCAACAGACAACGATCACAGTTGTCTCCAGTTACCAGACGTTTGCACGTGCATTCTCCGGTTCTCTTGTCGCAGCCTTCGTTGTTCACCGTTCCGAGCAGATTGCACGTACAAGCAGTGCAACCGTCAGGATTGTCTTGGTCCAAGTTCCAGTAGCCGTTTTTACAAGCGTCACAGTGGTCACCGACCACGTGCACTTTGCAGTGACAACGACCAGAGATCAGATTTCGCTCCGGATCCGTTTCACTTTCGCAGATGCCTTGATTCAAAGAGCCTCTCAAGTCGCACTCACAAGCTCGACAAACATACGGATCAGTCAACGCTCGATCAGGATCTCGATAAAAATACGGTTTGCACATTTCACAATTTTTGCCCATCGTGTTGTGCTGACAATCGTCACAAACACCACCGCTCACAAAGCCTGATGCCTCGTATACTGCGTGGTCAAAATGACATCGATTTGCATGCTCGTTGCAATTGCATTCTAAATATTTGAATAATAATAATAATAATACTGGTAGTAGTAGTAGTAATTAATTGATAATAATTTACTTTTACAAGCGTTCGTTTCACGATCAATTGCCGGTTTCCAAGGAAGATCATTGTAAAAATCTTCACATTCTTCACAGTTCAAACCTTTCGTGTGATGCGTGCATTCGCATCGACCGTGCACCATATCCGGTCTAGTGGTACCAAGTAATACGACACCATCGTCGTCGATCGGTTTACAACGACTCGCATGGCCATAGCATGAACAAGAACCACGAACAACCATCTCATAAACAGCGTAATAATATTTTTCCGTAATTTCTGGTCTATTGTCAAGCAAATTGTCGCCCAACGTGTGCAATTTTGTAAAATTGATTCTCAAATTTGTCACTCTCAACAAATCTTGAATTTCTTCTGAATACGGATCTTCAAGCGCAATGTGAGGCGAAAGAACTTTGAAAACTACCTGAAACAAAAATTGCAATGCAAATTTGAAAAAACGCAATCGGCAGATGTTTTGTGTTTTACACCATTACCTCTCCCCCAGTCGACGGTGCAACGAAACTGTACCTGGAATCACAAATTACATCTGTGTGACGTCTGGGCATGCCTTCCGGTACACCTGGAAAGGATTCGGCACAATCGTAGGCAAAGTAGCGATAAATTTTCCACGTTTTGCCAAAATCCGACGAACGTTCGATGATCATCGCCGCCGGACGAAACGACTTGAACGTCATGATCAAGTGGGTGAAATGAAACTCAGCTTCCAGATCCAAGCGTACCGTCACATTTTGCAAACCATTTTCAGATTGCCACCATTTTTTCGCGCGCATTTCAAACCGATCACTGACGACATTCTCAATTCGATGACTGCGCTCGTTGACATACCTGGCCCAGGGTTGGCGACTGTTGCACGTGAAACACTTCTTCCTATCCTCCAAATGACTGACAATACAATAACGATCCGGATGCACCAAGCCACATGTCGAACTTGCTGTCAACCGATTCTCACGACCAATGAGCAAATTTCCAGTAGCCGGATAACAGCTACGATCGTTGCATATGTCCACCAAAGAAGAAGAAGAAGAAGAAGAAGAAGAAGAAGAGGAAGAATCTACTAATGCCAATGCATCATCTGGAACAATAAACAAGAACAGAATTTATTCTTCAAATATTCCAACTCAGGATCTCTGTAACATTTTAATTTTATTCAAATAAGCTTTCCTTTTCACACACACACACACACACACACACACACACTTGTCTCAAATCAAATATGCTATTTCAATATGCAAACATTCCCATTACGCGTTAAAGGTTACTTAATGAATTCAAAAGAAAAAAATAATATTTATGTAAACGTAACGTAACAACAATTGCTGAAACATTTTGCAAAATCATGCCCAGACAACTTTTTAAACTATCATTCCAATATGAAAAAGCAATTGGTGCTGATTCATCATTAACCAAAAGTTTCAAAATGGTAAAAAATGTATAAAAAAAGTAAAATCACGTCAAAAATTGCTGGCCGCTTACTTCCGTAGATGAAAACAGACAGAAAAAAAACCCTCAACTTTGATAAATCAAACGAACGAACGAAAAGTAATACATTTTCATTTCTAAAAACCAACATCTACTACTTCTTGATCATCTATCACATATTGATGAGGAGAAAAAATTGAAAAAAGAATAAAACTATTTCAAAATGAATCAATACTGCTAACAAACAAACAAGCAAACATGATTTGTATTTGAAGAATATTGCTATGTTGATATTATACAGAAGCAAAGATTTGATGAATGAAGCGCACGACCGACCTTGCAGAAGGTCAGAGAATTCGTAATGTCGACCAGTGGGGGTCAGTGGGATTCGACCGTTGGCTATGGACCCAAAAGTGATGACGGCAATGTGAAAACAATCTTCTTCAAACAGACTGTTTGTTTGGTAGAGTTCAACAAGAAAAGAAAAGCTGCTAACAAGATGTTTGCTGAGCAACTTGAAAATTGAAGAAAACTTTCTCCCATTGCTATCAAGCTATGATTTCGCAATCGCGTTGCACAACTGAACCACAACTTGGCATTGGCTGACCAACGTTGTGTAAAAAAAATAGCTTCCTTGACCCAGCAAAAAGCTGACAGAGAAGCCGAATAAAAAACAATTCGCGCACTCATTATCACCAAAGCGTAAAGCCCATAATTAGCAGGCAGCACAAAGAGAACAAAGTACAATTGCAGAATGCCAATGCCATCTTGTTCCAGCAGCATGAAGAACAATCAATTCACTCATTGCATATATAGTGCAATTATATATTAATTACATACAGCGAATTAGCAAATATTAAGATGAAGCTCTTGCATGGTGTGTGATTGCCATCACAATACAACTGAACACCTTGACAAGATAGGATAACTTCTCAATAATTTTCTACACACTTATATAAATCAACTGCTATTGGAGAAAGATGATCATCAGATCCAAAAATGGTCGCACAGCTAAATAAATAAAAGTAAAATGAGGAAAGAAAAATACCTAGAGTCGATCAAATTACACATCTACCTATTTTATTCAAAAAAACTGATGCTGATTATTAAACTACAAGAAAGTGAACATTTTTTTTGTTTCAAAATGATGAATCTGTTGCTATTTTTAAAAATGAATCAATATTTTTTCCCATAAAACGAACATTGATTTAATGTCGAAAATTTGTTTCATATCTGCTTGGAAATCTAGCACAATTTTCACGAGAGAAATTAAAAATTTAATAAAACAATCGCATTCTTTGATTTTTTAATAATTATTTTTAAACAGTTCAGAGAAGCTGAACTTTTGTCGTATTGATTGACTGAGATGATGATTCAGATGTGTACATTTTTTTCTGGACAATATTATATTTTTCTTTTCATTTCAATTACTGTTATAATTGAACAGAACCGTCACAATTACATAGCAACACATCAACCAACCTGTTTGGTTGATTCACGGCGATTGCTAGCTAGCACGATGCATGCATGCATGCATCTCGTCGGTTTGTCCAGTCATCATCGTCGATGTTGCCTCTGTTGAAAGAAAGTAGTTTCAATCTAATCGCATTAAAAATCTCAATTTCAAAACTGCTACTTCACCCATTGGCTAAAAACTGCATTCAGCCATCTCAACGTTGCAACTTTGTACAAAAAAAATTAAATATAATTTTTTTAACCAAATTGAAATGTAAGCAAAAAAAGCAGTAAAGAGAAAAAGAAATAATTCATCCAGATTTTTGCAACACTTCACACTTCACATTTGATTTTTCAAATTCTAGACAAAAAACCAACAACGTAAAGAAACAACAAATATGCCATAGCTCTATAGTATAATAGCATAGCACACACAAACTTCTACTAATCGAAAGAAGTACGCCAAATGCATATTATATATAATATAATATAATATTATATTATATTATATTATATAGTGAAAACTCGTCATGCTTTTTACATTCAGTGCAATCACTGCAGGCAGGGAAGTCAATTTCCACATTCCATTCGACAACAACGCTGTCCAGTTGAAAAGGCATAATAAAAATAGCGCACCTTTCTTCCTACCCCCAAAGCAAACACAAACACGACAACGCAAATATTCACTCTGCTCTTATCTAAAGCAAACTGCGAAGCAAAATTGTAAAGTTGAAAAAAAATTTAAATTCAATCTCCAAACTTTCCATTGCTCCTTCTTTTGATAAATGCTCAAAATACAACCCTCGCATACAGGAATTACTTCACAATTTTCCAAAATCAAACAAATGAAAACTTCAACATCACTGCTTAACTGTGTCAGCTTTACATGCGAAAAATTATAGCCTGCCAAAAATTTGAAAAATACTTTTCAAAAAAAACACCTCTCAACGTACATGCCCCATTTCCAACTAGAGTCAATGATACATGCAAGTGATTTTTCAAAGACAAGTGGACAGATAATTTCTCATCAAATCAATGCAAATGGAAATTAAGTTTTAATTTTTACATTCACCTACAGATTGAAGCATGGTTCAAGGCCATAAAACAAACTACACATCTAATTCTAATACACATCTATCTATTAAGTGGTAATGCATAAATTGCCATCTTCTCACCACATCAAACTTACATGCCCATGTTCAACAACGTCATAAATTAGTCATAGTAATTAAAATAATGTATATATATTTTTTTATTTAAATTTCATGCCATTTGAAGGTGACATTCAAAATTCTGACGATTGTTCACTTTTTCCTACATCAAATGTTAAAAGTGAAACAAACGAACAAGAAGAAAAAAACTATACCATACTATACCATAATTTCACTGTGCAATAACCATTTTCAATTTGCTAATTGAAGAATAAAAAAAACCCACAACACTGCATAAATATATATAAATCATATATTTCGACAAGGTCGATCGACCTTCTTTATAAGAAACAAATCAATCAGTTCAACCAGCATTTGATTAATGAAACACGATCACAAACTTATCTAAACAGCAGATAAGTGAACATTTTACAACACTTGTTCGTTAATTTATATTTAGTACAATCAATTTGTAGTTCAGATTTGATATATAAAAGCTAACATATCAGTGATTTTGATCAACCTAACAAAAAGTCAATCTTTCATGTTTCATGCCCAAATGATCAGGTTTCAATTCAATAGAGGAAAATTATTAAAGAATGATCAATAAATAAAAAGTAAAATATTAACAACTACAACAAAATCTCAATCAATCATCAAACTCTGCAGAATGAAGAAGTAATTAATTAATGAATTATTTAGTAAATATTTTTAAAGAAAAAAAAATTGCTTTACCGACTAGCAAGAATAAAGAGCCGATGAAAACTGTAACGATGGTGCTACCACGCAGACGATGCTGTCCGGCATGTAAGCGTTTCTCTTTCATGGCAGTGAGTTGAAAATGAATCCTTAACACAGCACAAAGAGCATTGTGAAATATAATTGGGAGAAAAAAAATCATCAAAGAATTTAAATAAACATAATAAAAATTCTATTATATTACTAATTTTTTTAACGCTTCAAAGTTTGCTATGCAGATGATGGCCGATGACTGATGTGTTATGCTTTTTCAAAAGACGACGACAACGAATGGAACAAGCAAAAGCTAACAACAAATGGCCAACTGTTTCTTTGCCAATTGACAACCGAAAATGCTTTGTGATTAATCAACCGATTGTCGACGCCATAGGTGAACTGTCACTTCTGTCTCACTTCTACAACAACAAGAATAAAGCCGCCGGTTAAAAACAGATATACAAACAACAGGTATATATATATATATATATATATATATATATATATATATATATATATATATATATATATACATAGACAATAAAACACGCTTGAGAATTAGAAAGAGCGCTTGCTTGAAAAAGCAGCAGCAGCAATAACAAGCAAGCAGAACGCGAAATGAATCAAACCGCCGGCGCTGGCATCATCTTGCAATGCAAAACAGCTTGAACTGCCGCATCAAGTTGAGAAAAGATGATAATAACATGAAGCAATGGAAAAAAGCACGTGCGCAAATGGTCGAACGGATTGGCTCGCACATACGTGCTGCACCAATCAACAAACACGCTTCCGCAAAGTCGATGCCAAGAAGCTCAGCAATAATGTGAAGCAAAAAAAATAACTACTTATATATATATATATATATATATATATATATATATATATATATATACATATGTAGAAAAAGCAGCTCTCGACCAACGCACCAACTGACACCGGACAATGAAAAAAACATGCGGCCAGTCAATCAAGAAAAGCGAACAAAATGACCAGTGGTCAGCGGAGTTGATGCGAAACGCACCGTGTAGGCAAGCAATCAAAGTCAAATTACCAACGACATGACCAAGCCGACGGACACTAGCGCCAACTATTGTAAATCACGCACCGTACGACCGGGTCAAGGCGTCTGACAAGTGCTACAAATCAAAAATACCGGCCCACTGTTCAATCAGCGCTTTATCTTCAAAGAGGGCTAACTAGGTGTAACATCAGTGACACAACGTCACTTTTACCGCATTAAATTCATAAATTAGCTGACTAATCAACTAATAACACTCTCCATAAGTTGAAATAACAAAACTATGACAACAAACAAACATAATAATACAAAATTCCTCTACAAATGCAACGTTCATTTTGTTGCAAATGTAGTAAACATTAAAAACTGACAAAATGTTGAACCGATCGATAATGTTGAACAATGCAATTTCCAATATTTATGATATGAGTACAACTTTTGAAATATAGCAAAGAATAATCATTAAAAAAACTTCATCTATCTCAAGTTGAAAAGTTTCAATGTACAAATAATTTTACGAATGTCAGGAAATTTGCCTGATCATCGACGACAAACAAGCGCGCCGATAGATTGATTTCCCGGCAGACTTTGACGTGCCACTTACCGTACGTTGGAGACGCAAGTTTTTCATTGAAAAATCAGTAAAATTTTTTTGTTTCAAATATTAATTATTCATTTTAAATAGAATTATTTCAAGAATAATTTAATATTAACCCAACCCTTTTAAAATATCGTCCGAAAAAATAGATAAAATGATAACTCAGAGCACGGCACTAACTTACAGTAAACAATAAAAACAAACAACAATGCAAGTACAATTTTGCAAGGTTAAAAATATGGCGGGAAATAAATGTGAAATTCTACTAACTCATTTGCACAAAATGCGAGATGCATAAAATTTAAAACTGTATCCTGTGCATTCATCTAATTTTATCGCTTTGATGATTTAAAAAGATATTTTTGAATATATAGAAACTGCAAATTATTAAATAACTTCTTTATTTTTAGCCAAGCAACATTATCAATTTTTGAAATACATATTAATGTTCTCTTCTTCAATTCAGAATCAATAAGTAAAAAAATTTTTTTTTAAGTCATTTTCTTTTATTCTGAGTTATTCAAGATAAACAATAGAATGTGACAATTTTGCAAATGTTACACATTTCATTTTCAACAGTTCACAATACATTCAAATAAAATAAAATAAAATTTGGCAAAATATTCACATAAATTATCATTTTACTAAATTAAAATAATAACATCATTAAACAAAAAATCAAAGATTTTGAAATGCAATCACATAATTTATCTAATAGAAGAAAACAAAAACAAGAATCAACTGTTCATATTCAAATCAGAAAAATCGTCTATGAATGCATCAGTCAACAGAATCATCGACTAGAAAATGGTTTCCACTTATACGTTCCAGTAAATACAAAGCCGTTTTGACGCATCAGTTCATCAGCTTCTGCTGGACCACGACTGCCGAATTTGTACAACACAGGTTTCCGACGATTTTTTTCAATATCATGAAGACAAGGTGTGAAAATTCTCCAAGCTTGTTCTAATTCGTCGGATCGAACAAAATTGATCTGTGAACCGCAAAATACTTCCAACAGTAGCCTTTCATATGCATCTGGCAAGTGAATATCCTAAAAAAAATTACAGTATACCAAAAATAGAATAAAAGTACACTAACCTTGTAACGTTCATGATAAGTAAGATCGAGTTCAGTTTCAGTAATGTCAAAACCCATTCCTGGTTGTTTGGTGATCAATTTTGCATACACTGCTTCGTTCGGTTGCACTCGAATGACTAATTCATTACGTTTCACTTGTCCAGCCGGAAAAATGTCGCATGGCACTTCGCGGTATTGAATGCGCACTTCAGCTTTTCGTTCATTCAATGCTTTGCCGCAACGAAGAAAAAAAGGTACACCATCCCAACGGTCGTTATTGATCCTGCAAACCGCCAATGCGTATGTTGGCGTGATGGAATCTTTGGCAACCTTTGGATCGTCCACATAACTGATGCGGTGCTCTTCAATGTGGCTGTCTAAATTACCAACGTACTGGCCAAGCACCATCTCATCGGCAGAAATTGGTGCAATGCATTTCAACACGCGAACCTTTTCGTCTCTTATATCCTCAGCTTGCAAGGAGATTGGCTTTTCCATTGCCACAAGGCATAGCATCTGCAGCACGTGATTCTGCATCACATCTCTGTGTTGATGAAACAGCAATCACAAGTGTGTATTTATTTAGTTAGTTAAATTCAAGATCATCGCTATTTACCGAACAATTCCGTATTCATCAAAATAGCCACCACGTCCATAGGTACCAATGGGTTCTTTGAACGAAATAGTCACCGATGAGATATGCTCTCGGTTCCATGAAGGAGCAAAAATTCGATTGGCAAATCGTAAAACCATCAAATTTTGCACCATCTCTTTTCCGAGATAATGATCAATTCGATACAGTTGGTCTTCGTTGAATAATCCTGCCAAATGTTTAGCCAGTTCAAATGATGACTGCGTATCTTTACCAAATGGTTTTTCAAGAATTACTCTCGTCCAAGCATTGCTGAAACAAAATATTAATTAAATTTTCACATATTTCAAATTTGACAATAGCAAGAACAATTTCAAGAATAGCAAGATCTTTTCTTTTACACTGGAAATAGCAAATGCAATAACAAAATTTTCCTTACGCGCTTTTGCACGTGCAAATTTTTTGAATATTTGTCGTCACGGTACAATAAACGCTGGGCGGTAATGCCAGATAAAATATACGGTTTGGACAAGCACCAAGTCGACTGCCAACAGTTTCAATTTCAACTTTTAGCCGAATAAAACCATCCTCTTTGTCATAGCTACCACAAATGTAAGAATTTCGTTTTATAAAACTTTCAAACAGATCCTGTTCGTCCTTTTGAACCTGAAATAATATATCATTATTGTCATGCAATTTATGATTATAATAAGCAACAAACTGACATGGCAAAATGGAAGAAAATTTTCTTTCAACTGTTCAACAGTTAATGCTGTACGTGCATAGCCAATAAAATACGTCCCAGGTGGCAGAAGACGATCTCGGAAAAGCCACCAAAGTGTTGGATAAGTTTTTCTTTTTGCTAAATCACCCTTAAAATAATAATCTTTCAATTAAAAGATAAGAAAGATCCATCAGAATATTCCTTTTACCGACGCGCCAAAGACAACAAATACATGAGGAATTTCTTCTTCTTCATTTGGTAATGTCTCTTTTATAACACGAATCGTTTCTGGAGTTAATTGACAACAAAAAGGCTCAGACATCTGACGTTTATACATGTCTAAAATTTGACAATAATATTCTGCTGAACATATAAATAATTCCAACAATTATATCCATTTCATTCGTTGTTGCAATAACAAAATATATATATAAATTTTCTACGAAATCAAACAGTTCAGCATATTTCATTTGAAGTATAACATTCTTATCAACTATATACTATCGTACGAGGGCAAGGAAAACTACAACATCAAAACTATTTTACAGTAAAATTACATTGACACAGAATAATTGCTACCTGCATTACAGTTACTGCATGAAGAGTAATTAAAAGAAAATTTTCACTCTGAAACTTTATAATATTTTTATACGTAATAATTTATTTTTATTAAAATTTCTCACAGTGCCAAATATTATGGAAAAAAGCTTTAACGGATGTTTTATTATATATCTGCATGAAACCCTACATATTTTTAGAAAGTACTTTTGCTTTTTTTCAACATGTAATAAAACATTGATTTATACTATTTTGAAATAGAGTAATCACTTTCACATAAAGTTTAGTTATAATTTTCTACCAGTGAATATGCAAAATGTGTGAAATACTACAAACTGATAATCAGATCTAACAATAGCGAATTGTCTAATTCACAGATATCATATACTGAAGATCATCATTATACCAGTTTATAGGTAAGATTTATCCCATACTGGATGACAAGGTTGACTACCGTTTCGTTTACATCTCATGTGTTGAATTATGATAATACAATTGGGTTTTAAAAAAATGCTTAGAAGCGTAAGGGCATTAAAAAAAAGTATCAGTAAAGTTAGCGATTATTAACAAGAAGTCTTTAAATAAAAAGAATGCACTATTTTTATGAGTAAATAATGAGAACGAAACGAAAGCACAAATCTAAAATTTTGTTGTCTTAGTAGTCTTCTTAATTAAAAAGCAATCAAAGTTAACAGTAGAATTTTTAAATAATAATTCATCGTATGTCTTCTAGATATTCGGTAAGAGTAATAAGACTATAGATAATGCAAACTCTTTTCAATTTTTTCATTAGTCGTGCAGTTATAAAAATACCTTTAAAGCTTGATGTGCTCATTTTTGAAAGTGTTAATAAACGTGTTGTAAATTCGAAGCACTGTCAAACCATTGTTGAATAACCTTTTCATAACGTTGGTGCTCACTTTCAGTCGATTTTCAAAACTCTATACATTTAAAAAAATGAAGTTAAAATAAGAAAACGTTTACGATTTTTTAATGTTAATACTGTTAATTTTTAATTAATTAATCAGTTTATATTTATATTCATATGAAATTTTTACATTTTAAGAACTTTTATGTATGTAGCATGTTCAATCAAAATTCAATCAATAAATCTACTTTGACAATTTTGTAAGTAATAGTAATTAAGTTAGAGTCTTACTGTAATATATTATAGAAGATCATAGCTTTGTTTGGCAACAAATCTGCACGCGTGCAGTGAGTTTATTATTTCTTAAAATATTTTACTTTTAATATTATACGTTCCTAGTGAAATACATCTATTGCTAAGCAGTTGTTTTTATAATATGTGTACTTTTCAATCATAAGTAGAAGCTGTATTTATTTGTAGTTGTTGCTTTTACAGTTTAAAGCTATATATATTTTTTAAAATTAACTTATGATGCAGTATTTCGAACCTTAAATTCTTTCGCAGCATTTTCGTTTTCAATATCTTCTTCAAGTAAAACTTTGTAATCAGCTGTTTTGCACCGCATAGTGCATTTGCAGTTGCAATTTGAGATTGCTTGTTGTTACTGCTTGTTCTTTAATTTTCATTCAATGTTGTTTACTTTTACGCCAAGATCAGGTTTTCTTTGCTGCTTCCTAAATTTAATCAGGGTCAGTTTAAGCGACCTTGATATTTGCTCTCTTTATCATCATAATCACTGGCTGTATCTGTCATAAATGCGTGATTATTATATTTCATCATTATGAGTAGTTTTTCCCAATGAAGATTGTTTTCTCGACCGGTCTTTGGTGGCCTATATCATGTGGTTTTGGAGAACCTAAATTAAAAAATTTTTTTTAAATCAAATACAGTTCGTGTATGATATATACACTTTATAGGCATAATTTTTTTTTTAGGTATTTCAGTCATTGTCAATGGAAATTGAAAATAATCCGCCTGTTGGGCAAACAGAAGATAATGGAAGTGAAAGTGCAGATGATTTTGAAGTTTTACATGAGTATGGTATTGATGAACAATACGTAATCGATGACATTCCAACCATTCTTATGGAAAGTCAACATCCTTTCGATAGTGATAGTAGTCTGAGTCCTACAGATACTTTTTTATGGATCCACGGTAAGCTTGGCTGTAATGTAGTCCAATAATTTATTTTCGATGTATATTTATTGAAAAGCAGAATTGAAAAGAAAAAATTTTCTCCAACTGACTGAAATGCAATCTTTTCACAGACATGTGCATTTGTTCAGCTGGATAGTAACAGTTCATACTGTTGCTACAGCCGTGCAATTGAGTAGTGTTTGCTAGAACGTTGTTTACACTAATCTATCCGAATGTTTATGCTATAATGTTATGTGTAAGGTGATGCAAAAATATTATAGCTGCAAAGAAAGAAGAGCCAGTTGTTAATGCTAATGATGAACAGTCAGATGTTGCTGAAATTGCACAAGCAGAAGAGCACAACGTAAGATTATAAACATTCATATTATTAATAGTAGTAGTAGTAGTAGTAGTAGTAGTAGTAGTAGTAGTAGAAGCATTATATGATGAGCATATTGTTGGCTATTTTTAGGATGAATTTTTCATCGATAATTGCTTGTCACCGGTTGTTGAACGCAATGCAATGAAAGAAGACACGAACAACATGCACATCGATATTATTCACCAAGCTGAGAATAGGTGAGGCAAAAAAATGCAATAATAATATTATTCATTTAAAAAAGGGAAAGGGAAACTTACAAATGGTTAATAATTTTCGATTTAGAAATGATGAAAATGAAAAACAGAATTCAAATGCGGAAGAAGAAGAGGAGGAGGAGGAGGAGTTAGAGGAGAGGGAGGAAGTAAGAGATTTGCGCACTGCTTTGGCAAAATTGGAAAACAAGATGAAAATGTTGGAAGAAGAAAATGACGCTCTGCGCGGTCTTCTGGAAGCTGCCAATGTGGAATTGTACGACTTGGGAGCAGCTTTTGGCGATGCACATTTGTCAATTTTTGATTTGAATGATCGATTGCAAAACGCACAAGCACAGTTGACACATAAGCAGAGGGAAATCGAAGCACTTGAGCATGTCAACTGCGCACTTCAAGCACAAGTTTGATTTCGTTTCGATCACTCTTTTTGCTTTTGTTCATTTTTCATATTTTATTTTTTTTCCATATTATTCAAGGTGGATGCAGATGAAATTGACATCATCGCGTTGAAAGATAGATTGAAACTCGAATTGGAAAACAAAACTGACGTCGTCAATAATGATACCGAAGATTCAAATCAGCAAGATACCGTCCCTGTATGTATTTGAGTGATTGTTTGTTTCTTTCTTTCTCAGTGATGTGTGGTAGATAGATTTCAGTAATGAAGTGTTCGAATAATTTTAACATTTAAATTTCTACCAATATCGTTCATTATTTTTCTGTAACATTGTTAAATGTAGTGTTGCACATCGCCAGCGGTTCTTCTTGAAGCAATCCTTCCTTTGAAAGTAAGTTTCTAGCATATGCTGCTTTTCGTCGAGATCATCAGAAGAGATAGATAGATGCATTCATTAATCAGAATTCTCAGAGTAACAGTATTATTGACTTTTTGGCTGTTAAACTTCTCCACCTAACTGACATTAAATGGTCTTTTATTTTTTCTTACAATTGAAAGCATTGGTAAAATGCAGCAGCAAAATGTCAACAACATAAACCACTGTTGTTGCAATTTCACACGTGTCGGCGGGATGGTTGTTTTTCTTTTCATTCATTTCATATTTGTGCAATAATATTTCAAATTAATAATTCAAATTTTGTATTGTTCTCTTTTTTGTAGTCCGCCTCATCAACTGTACAGCAACCGTTTTTCCAATGCGAAGGATGTCAACGGCGTATAGCGAGCGAGTCGAAATTTTTGAACCATTTGCAATGTTGCCCGAAATTTTCTAACTTCTATTGATGCAAAATATTTTAAAATCTCTCTGATCGGGCATTGTGCTGTGATTATCCAAATAGCTTTTTTTCCTTTTCTTTTTAGTTTCTACGCGCATCCAACATTTGTAGCTTTTGTCAATTTCATTAATAATTATAATCAATAAATATGTCATCACAGCGGCAGCGTTGGTTGTGAACAAATAAATAAATAAAAAATAAATAAATAAATAATAATCCCCTCTTGTTTGATTGACCCATGATGACATTGTTCATATAATGACAATTTTTTCTTTTATATTGGTTTATTTATTTTTTTTTTTTACAACTTCTCAACTGTCATCATCGACAACTGACGACAATGCGAAGAAGCAGTCATTTTGGAAGACAAAGAAGAACTTGAGGAGGATGAAGAGGAAGGAAATGGCGATTCTTTATCAACTTGATTATGAATCGGTTTCGACCAAGCTTGTTCATCAGCAGTGCCATGAAGGCTGAAAAATGTGATCGGCAACAGCGCAATACCGGCGCATATTTGCCATACAGTCTGCCATTCGCGAGACGAAGATTGGACAACGATTGCTTTGACAACCAGCGGAATCAGCATGGACGTGCAACTGATCAGAACATAGGCCATGGATGAAATGGCACTGCTGTGCGCCGGTGCCAGCGATAGCAGGGTTCCAATGCAGCCGGGTGTGTGAAAGCCGGCAAAGCCAACCCCACAACAGAGCAGAATCACTGCCAAACCCCTGTTTCGACAATTCAGCATTGAAACACCCAACAGAAACGAGCCCATGCCCAACGAGGCGACCAAATTGAACCATTTTGCCGTTTTGGTCGCATCCGGCTTGCAAGCCGACTTGATCGCATGATCAAGTTGAGTTGCCAAAATTTTTGTCACCATGAAACTAATTATCGGCAGTGTACTGAGTACCCCGTTGGTTTTCAAGCAGAAATGCAATGCATCGCGCATATACATCGGCAAGAACATCATTGCTGTGTTCAGTGGAATCTCGTGACATAGAATTGCCATCATGTTGCACCAAAAACGACTGCTTTGCAACACTTTTCTCCAACATATTCGCTGCGTATTTTCATCCATCCGGCTAATCATACTTTTTATCGACGAAAGGGAGCTCACTGATGAGCTTAAAAATAGGAAGTTTAAAAAATTTTTCAATCTTTACACAATTATACCACAACATACATCCACCAACAACACCAACGATGGGAATGTGCCAATGAAGAATTAATAATAACAATTATTACTCAATATTATTATTATTATTATTATTATCATTATTATAATAAAATGCTTTTTTTTTAAATTCATTTACAACGGCACGCCCCGGTCGAGAAAATTTATTGCCTGGAAAAATTTGTGTTTCAGGTACACAAACGTCACGCTTTAGCGAACGTTTCTTTTCCATAAAACAGTGTTCTTGTACAGCCTGGCCAGCTGATAACAGAACTAGGTAAGCCTGTCAATTTGGTAAAACTGGATAAAGAAGAGTTGGTTCACTTTGCAACAGCAGCAAGGTGTATCATGAATGTGTGAATTTTTGAAAAGCTGCTGCAAATAGAAATGCAAATTCTATTTCTATTCTGCTTTACACTTTTTCGTGCATTCCTTCTTTTTTCCCATGCATACATGATAAAAATGCATGCAAACGAACACAGAAACTGTATACTGATGAACTGATGACCTAACTTACTGATTCATCTTAACATCATCACAGCCAACAGTTAACATAAAATGCCACACAAAATTTCATACTAATAACACATTTGCAAAGAATTCACAGTTATATATTGTATGAATTGAAAATCATTCTGTCTTAACTCATTTAAAAAATATGGTTTGGAAAAAAACTTTCACCCTGACAACACACACACACACACACACACACACACACACACACGCACAGTGAATAAATTACAATGCAGAAAAGGTAAAATAGCTTAATACCATCTATTTATCACCACAGTCACTACTGTCACGTTGATTATATGCAAAAAGCAGAAGAATATTCATGTAATTTGCTTAAAGCAACCTCATATGTGTATATATAATATAATAAAAGGCACTTACATCGATTCACGTTTTCTGTTCAAATTTCGTCGATGCATGAGCAGAAAGAAAACCCACAAGAATACCCAGAGGACGCAAATTGCCGAACTGATGTAAAAGACAAAAGGCCAACCTTCTTTAGTGCCGCTGTAGTCGGACACAATCGACGCGATCGGATAAACCGCAAGTACGCCAAATTGACGTCCGGCCGACGTCCAGCCGTATGCGTTGTTTCTCGTTTTGGATGAAAAATGATTAGCCAACAAGTGATTGATCGCAGGCTGAGCAACCGCATCCGCCACGCCCAACAAGAACCGCAATAAAACGATGATCACAAATCCGGCCGGCACAGACACTGGTATCAAACTCGATGCCAAAGCGGATACGGTCAGACTAGCCGGAAGCCACAAGCTGACGTCGGATCGAGCGACAATGGAACTCATAGCCGGCGACAGGAGACGACCCCAGCTTATTGCCGACAAAACCAGACCCTGGGTTTCTGGACTCCAGTTGACGCTACCTTCGCTGTGCACGTAATCACCAATACCAGCTATGTGGTCGGCTCGATCACAACCGCTGGATGTTGAATTGTGAGCAATGAATACACAAACGCTGAGTGTTGTGTTGACCATTGACAAAATGGCCACGCTCATGGTCAAATTTGCAAACATCAAACAGAACATACATCCGAACAGGAGAAGACAAATTTGAAAACGAATCGACCGCAAGAAGTGGACAAACTTGCGTCGTTTACAGTTGTACAGTTCAGTTTCCATGCTTTTGATGAATTCGACCGGATGAAAATGGAAAAAATCATTCAACTTTGCCAGTGATCATCAACACCGGCAACAACCTTCTGACAGCGGCTGCTTCCTTTTTCAGTGTTCTTGAAATGACGTTTATATATTGATACTTGGACATGTTTTCACCAAAACAACATCTGAAACACGTGACAACTGAACGAGTGTAGCGCCAACTATGGGCGCGCCCTCGGCTGCAAACAGCACTTTGCTAAAGAAATGCGCACATGCACCATGCGAAGCAACAAAACAGAAAAACGCAACAGCAGACTGTCCGGCGTCAACAATGCCACACTATTTCGTTCAGCAACCGTGCAGCTGAACGGTTGCTTTTTCTTGAACAACCGGTTGGTTAATGCCACACATACAAGCATATCCTATATATATTCATATATACATGCATACATACATACATACATACATACATACATACATACATACATGTGCACACACGACATGCATGCATTATATGTCAAAAAAATTATGATGACGTTATTAGCAAAATGACGGTTAAACTCAATTATTAAAAGTTTAAAACATACTTACTTTTCTAGCTAAACGCTTCAATTCGAGACATAATTTCATCAGCTTTCTCTCAAGGGCACTTTCGACAATGCAACCAACGAACACATCAATTACTGACCCGGTCAATAATGCCCGCTTCCTCTCCATATACACACACAATTTTCAATTTCTCCAAACCACATCTTACCTGTACACATCGTATATGCATATGAATTTATTAAAACTTAAGCAAATAAATTGATAAATTACGTATTATTTTGTAAGAAAAACATTTTTTTCTCAAATCTCTTCTTCACATATGTAATTTGTAATTGCAAAAGATGCATCATGCAAAAATTGCTTTAAAACTTTTTCAAAATGCTACCATTTCGCTTCACTTGAGTGTTCATGCTAATTCAATGAGTAAAAATAACATCAGAAACATAATAAAGTGGACAAGTCAATTTCCTTAACTTTATTACTAATCTGAAACATCCATCACATCCTAATTCAGTGCCAAATTTATTTTACACAGATTTCTAAAATTTCCACTTTACTATCTTCTCAGCACAATAAAATGTAAAATTAAAATACAATTTCTTCGCACCATTTGGCAGAGAACAGCAATAAACAAACCCTTTCACAAAACAGCAATTATTTTTAGAGTAATTCTTTTCAATTAGTGTAAAGTGCAAAAGCTAATAATAATTTAGCAATGAAAAGAAAACTGCATGAGAATAATATTAATTTAACATCATCCATCAGAAAATAATGCTATTCGAATAATTTAAGAAAAGGGAAAAAAACAAGAAAGACGAACATAATAAACAAAATACTTTTAAAGTAAAACGTTCTCAAAATCAAAAAAAACAAAATTCATGAAATTGACAGTCAAACCCTTCTTTAACAACAACATTAAAGTTAACGTTATCTATTTGTCATTAGCATACACTTCTTCAGCAGTAAAAAAGGTAAATTTATTTTCTAAGCATTTAATAAAAATCATAATTACAACATCTGCACACGCACACACACATCTGTATATATGTACAGAATTAATGAACAATATTCCCCCTCAATTTTCAGTGATTTTTCATAACGTACGGTTTGAAGTGAAATACATAAATCATTTTCAACAACTTATATATTCATACACAACTTCAAAACATAATCAAAATCTCAGATTATTACTAAATAAAAGAGATACAAGCGTCATAAAGTCACATGTACTTATATATATGTAAGTAATAAAAAATAATTAAACTATAAAAGTATATTAAATATTTTTAAAATATAATGAAAAGTTTTGCATCCAAAATAAGATAATCATGTTGCTGAAAGTAAAAATAAAAATACTTCACCCATCATTCAAACGTTGGAAGGACAAACATTCAATTAAATTTAAAAAAGTAGAAGAAAAAACTTAAGAATGAAAAGCATCACAAAGCACACACCCATACATACATCCGTTGTTGCCTTCCGCAACTGATTACAATTTTTCCCCATTCATCTTTGCCAATTTCAATAAAAAAAATCAATTAATCGGAGAAATTATTCTTAACGTAATGTTGCGCAATGAAAAAAACATCGATCGTCCAGCACAACAACTGCCTTTTATGCGCTATTGTGTTGACGCAATTAAAAGCATATTCAAATGAAAGAAATGCAATGTACCTATTTTAATAATTACTTTTTAAGTAGAAACCAATTAAATGGCTTTTCAAATTAATCTAATGCTCATTTTCCACAGCAATTTTTAATTTGTGTACTATTAAGTAAAACACTGCAGAATACAAGATAGATTATATAAAACGGATTGAAAGTTGTTGCAAAATAACTACATAATAGCAATCAGTACATAAGTATTTACATAGGCATAATGCTTATTTGCTTGCTCTTTTCGAATAACAAGTAAATAATTCATATTTTCATGCTCAAGTGTTTCAGCTCAGCAACGTAAACTTCGAATAGGAAATTTAGCGGAAATTTAGTGGAATGCTACAAATTTCAAAATTAATTCAGCAGAACTTATACAAAATGGACTATTTCCAACATCATAAATTTATTTATTATTTTTAATATGAACTAAGAACAAAGCAATTTCTGAAATTTCAAATGTCAAACATGAACGAAAACTTCACTTTGCACCACTTTTACCCGTAGTACAATTCGTTTCAAGATTTTTCAACTACATAGCCATTCAAATGGAACATTCCCCTCTGGGGTCTTTCCCATCCAGCTGATAAAAGTGACGTGTCTACGCCCCTTCCAAAAATGAAGCACATAAGACAAGATTCGCATGTCAAATTTCTGCTAATTTGCACGTCCTATTTGCATTGAAAATGAAGATATATCTCCAGATAAGAATTAAATAATAAAATATAAAGTATATTTATATACCACTTATAGTTAAAAATTAATGTGTGATATCACAATCTGTTGTATATTATTCTAATTATACAACGTTTCCAATAATTTATAGAATTTGAATTAAAAAAAAGAAAATGCAAACAGATGTAAGAGATAATTTAAAATCAAATCCGTCTTTCTGCATTAAACTGGTATTTTTCGCAAAATTAACGTGTAACGATTAATGCATATTGCCTATTACAGTTTCTTTACTCAAGCCTGCTTTGGTGCATCAAGCTACTGTAAAAACCTAGAATCTTAGAATCATGCAACATACGCATTATCATTCAAAATAAATGCAAAACAAAGAAGCATCAGAAGATCCTCTCAATTTGTTTGAAAAACACAACTACTATCATGCTCATTAATTTTTCTGCTTGTAAATAATGTGAATATTGGATAAAGTGAAAAATAATTTCATCATCATCAACTTATAAAAATAATATAACAAATATTTACCTTCATTTTGTCTCTATTCATGTATCTTCAAGTGATTACTTCATGTAGCGCAGCACTGTTGCTCAATGGATTTTGTATGTAAATTACAATGCCCCAAGTAAATTGACATCTCCACTAAAAGCAAACGAATAAATACATAAATATAACATATTTTAAATTATCATTTAATCAATTTGCATACTATTCATTTCCTTTGCCAAAAAAGGTGCATCGTCACTTGAATTTGAATTTATCAAATGTCTCATCACTAAGCTGCTTGCTGCAAATGCAACTTTCAATAAATATTGCCTTCTCCTTACTTTTGAATCATAAAATCACAATGGCAAAAAAAACCATCTGGAGAACAAAACATGCGATATACATTTGGTAATGCAAGAAGTTCTTCTCCCAACGATGATAAACATATTTCTTGAAATAGATATCTCAAAAATCATAACAACACACACAAAAAATAGATCAGCTATGCTACTGAAAAAGTACAAATGAAATTAATCTGAAACAAAAAGTTCATCAAAGTTTAAAACACTTTACTCAAATAATTAAATATGTTCAACAATAATGATATCATTTTCTTCGACGGAATAATAACTTAAGGAATAAAGATCATGATCCAATGATACCACTATGTCAGGCTAAATACAAAAGCTTTTAACAACATAAATATGAAAAAGAATCATTGAAAAAAAAATATATATTAATCAAGCTAATAAACTTACATTCCTGGAACTTTTGTACGATAGCTTAACTAGTTGAGGCTTCAAATGAAATAATTCGCTAACTAAGATCTTCAATTTTTGAACTGTCAAAAAATCTAAAACAGTTACAATAAATGCATTTTAAAAGGATAAAAACCAGCTAATAATTACTTGGCACTCTCTTCTCAATTACAGGTTTATCGGAATAGGTAAACTTCAGCACTAAATAAAATGTAGAATTTATCAAACAGTAAATAATAATAAATAAAAATTCATCAAAATTAGTAAACACTTTGCATACATTGTGTCATATTCTTTAAAGGATTTTTCACTGTTTCAAAATGATCTGGTTCTCCATACACTAAAACAAACAAATATGTATATAAATATGTGTGTATGATTAATAATTAAAGCGGCTTAGAAACAATATTTTTATACATTTCACCAGATCCATATATCGAGGATGCTCGGACAAAAAGCAAGCCAAATTATCCTCCATTCCTTTTGCATTGCGAAGTTTCAACCATGTTGTACCATAATGCTTCAGATAATCAATTTCAGACCCTTTTCGTTCGGCTGCAGAAATCTACATAAATATTAAAGAAAGTTCTCTCATAAATGAAGGAAAAAACAAAAATATGAATAATAATAATAATATAATCATCGAATTTCAACATATTACAAGAATAAAGTCTATTACGTACTGCAACTTTATTAAAAACTCGAAGATGAGCAATTTTCGCGATGATAAACTGTCTGCTTCTGCTCTTATCTAAATTAAGCACTGGATTTCCAATAATTGAAAGCTCTTCTAAACTAGGAATTTTATTCAGCTCATTAATTGAATTCCACTGAAAATAAACATAAAATCAAATGACATAGAAATTAAAAATTATTACTCTTACATCAGCGATTTCATTGTGCGACAGCATTAAACTACGTAATGATGGAAAAAGACTTGACTGTGGAATAGAAATTTCTTTCAACTTTGTATGACCCAAAAACAAACACTGCAGACTGAAAATATAATGCATTAAAATTATACAGTTTAATTTTAAAAAAATGTAAATCGATCTAACTTTGAAAGACTACCCAATTTTAAAACTTCATGCCAACTTGCCAATGGATTGGATTCCAAAGAAAGCAAACGTAACGATGGCATTTCCAATTCACTTTCAATAACGTTAATACAATTGTAGCTCAACCAAAATTCATTCAAATTTGGAAAAACTTTCGGCAAAACACTCACCTGAAAAATTTTTTAAATTCATCTAAACATTAAATTACCAATTTTAACATTTTACTTCATTCCAATTATATTCAGTTTGACTAAGGGCAAGAGTTTCAATTTGACTGAATGAAACATTTTCCAGTGCAGCACAGTGCGTTGATTGAAGTTTATTATTACTAAAATATTAAAAGCATTTATGAAAAATAAGCGAATGAAGTAAAACACAGCAAAAAACAATTCCGTTTACCTAAGCGCTAATGAACTTAGACAAGGCATGAAACGTATAATTTGCACTATTTCAGACCAGTCCACAATGAGTGTATTTCGCAAATATAACGAAGTGATACCAGAAAATAAAACTGAATCAGATACACTTAACTCTCCAGCGAAGCTGACTAATGTACCATCCAAACAAAGACAGCTCATTTCTTTACGAATCCTAAATAAAATTAAATAAAAATAAAACTACGCATAAGAAATATAAATTCTATCTACTTTTACAACTGTAAATAATCATGCAAGTACCGTAAAACAATTTCAAACATTTCATTTTAGTCAAAAATAAATACTGTAGTTAAAAGATATTTAATAAAGATAATAATTTAAAAAGCATCATACAAAAAATAAACTCTAAATTATGAAGACATTTTCATTAAAATTTAAAATGCAGTTATTCTTTTAGAATTTCATCGCTTAGATAGTTGCTCAGATAAAAGATACATTATATTCAGCATTCAGTTATGTGCATTTTAATAATTACGATTAATAAATGTTTTTGGAAAAAGAACTTCACAAACTTTTCTGAAGCATCTGCTTTCGTTGAACCAAAACTTTCAATCTTTTCCCATTGAGAAATGTTAGTGCATTCTGCAATTCTTTCTTTTCCAGCTTCCACAAAACTGCAACCATATTCGACAGTGTCAGGTCGCATAAACGAACCACTCTGAGGTGCTCTACAGAAATTCATTTTTCCTTTCTAGTTTTGCATAAGAGATAAATATTACGATGTTTCGAAATATCGCACATTTTGGTAGGTACCATCGTGCTTTCCACGAGACCTTTCATCCCAATCGATTCCCAACCATTCACCTAAATTTAAATCTGTTTCGATCGAAAACAAGGTAAAATACACACTGAAATAGTTTAATTCATTAAACAAAACTTCAGATAAAATATTCCATCCAAAAAGCCAGGCATTTCATACCATCCAACAATCCGATTCTTCCACAAAATTTTACAACTCCCCTAGCACCCCGATGTCGAACTCTACATCCAATAACCATCTCAGGAATTTTATTTCTTCTCATATGATGATCCATTAAAATATCTCGAAAAAAACATAAAACGGAAAACATTTCATAGCATTACACTTGATGATTCGCAGTACTACAAATTACAGTAACTTAATGAAATAAAAGTTTTAGTCAGCATTAAAGTCATATTGTCATAATCAGCATTATTAAATTACTAAAACGTTGAAAATGTACATTTTTTTGTTATATTATGAAATATTTTATTTATGTTTTACAAAAATATGCTCTTTAAAATTTTATGACCGAATGAATCACAGATAATTAACTGAAAGGACTGATAAATGTTTTAATTTAATGCATGTATTTATCATTTCAAAAATAATAATATAAGTAAATTTAAAGTGCAATTCGCTTGCTTTTAGCATAAAATTTAAAATTTAAAAAGTCATACATACTTATCACTTCTATACTGTATTTTTAAGAAGGAACTTTTCTGATTAAACTTTGAAAATACAGAATTTATTTTTGTTTTATTTGGTAAAAATTTGGTTTAGTTAAAACTAATAATTTTACTTGTTAATGGTATAACATTTAAATTTAGTTGTATTTAAGGTGTTTATTTGGTAGTTGTGTTTTTCTATGTATATTACATTATTATAAAGTTAAATTCATCACTGTTTCAAACTGTTGTGTATTTATATTTTCGTTTTAATTATTTTTTCATATAATTGTTTGAATTCATGTTTTACGTTTGAGTTCTGTTCTTTTTTAGGTGAACTTACACTTGGAAACTGATTAATCATTTAAAGGCAAAATCAGTGAAAATGAAGATATTTGTCGAGTATGATTCTAAAATTGTTCAATTGAATGTGCCGACACATATGACAGTTTCAGAGCTTGTTAAACTGTCGAAGGAGGAATTTGGCATAACTGGGTTTGTTGGAAAGTATATTTTTACATCTACCCTAAGAATAATTGACTCTTTCATTTTAGTCCCAACTATACGCTCTTTTTCAACCGTACTGATAAAGTTGGAGATCTGGGAGCGTCGCTCTCTTCTGCAGGGATAATTGAAAATATGCGGTTGTTGTTGGATAAATCTGCAGAAGTGGAAAAATGTTCGTTGACTGGCGGTGAAAGTGAACAACTGAAGAATGCTGTTAATAGTCTTTTGCAGGGTAACTGTAATAGCTTTGAGTTTCTCATCGAAGTTACCAATGCAATATTTTTGCAGAAACATTTTAAGGTGAAATTAGAATGCTATATTATTATTAGTAGCATTTTTGTTATTAAATCATTTTAGGTTCCAAGTGATGGACCAGTGTTGGCGCCGGATTGGAAAGAGAAAGCTAATGCTGATGGAATTGTCAGAATGAATTATGTTCATCCGGAAAATTCTGGAAAATTTGAAGTGGTGGCTATTTGGTTTGGTCGACAAAGTAATCATCAGTTTGTAGAATTTGTTGCAAGCAATGCTTTTAACAACGACTGCACTCCTATCAGATTCACCGTTAAAAACTTACCAGATATAACTAGCGGTTAGTTTGCTTTAATCTTTTTTTCTGTTGTAAAAAAATTATTATTTTATATATTTTAGACAACATCGCTTATTTAAGAGTGAAGCCACTGATTGATCATTTACTGACAGAGTTAGTTGAAAAAATTAAAGATAACCATGGTATGTAATTTTACATTGTATTGATTTGAATTTGTTATTCGGGAAAGAACTGAGTTAAAAATAGTATATTTATTTTTAAATGAGTTAAAAAGAGAAAAAATTGTGATATTGGTTCTTTTTTTATGACCCATTTTCAATGTTGATGATCATATCATGGAAGAAATCTTGAAACATTTATCTTTGGAAGATTTCATTTCCTTTACACGAACGTGTAATTGGTTTCGTCGTTGTTGGTATTTTCCATCACTGTGGAAATTTTTTTTGTATCGTGATTTTCAAGGTAGTGCTAAGGTTGATTCACTGATGATACTAATGCTGGTGTATAATAGTAGTTGAATCTGATTGTCCCTTTGAACATTATCGTTGGCGTTATTTTTCACGAAAAATGGGTCTCACTATTCTGATGTACTGTGATGCCTATCAATGGAGAGGTTTTAGATATTGCGCAATTGATGTTTTGAAATATTTGCTTAAAACCATTTTAGATAACGCTCGTGGTTTGTCAAGCAGTTTCCCATTTTTTGGAACTGGTGGACCAGATGACCTCAATCCACTCGGTGGTGGTCAGTAAAAGATTTTAAACTCTATCAATTAAATATTGTAGTCTTATTATTTCTCTTATTCCAGGTATACCTAGAATGCCAAACATTTTTCCTGATTATAATGAACCTCCATCGTTTATGGGACCATTGGCTCCTCATGGTAATCGACCACGAGGTCCACGTTACGATCCTCCATTTCCTTACGATACGCAAGGACAAATCCGTTTACCACGACCTGGAAGAGGTGGACCGCCAAGTGGTTATGGAAATTATTTTATTTAATACAAATAAACAACCATTCAGCTTCAAATTTCAATCTTAAGCTTGTTCATTAGCAAGTTTCGCATGTGAATAAAGAACATATACTCAGATTAAATACAGAATGTAAGAGATCTAAAGAAATACAGTAATCTATCTATACAGTAAAAATGTTTATTTAAGATGAAAGAATTAGTCTTTTTTTCCTTTATTACGCAAAAATTTGGCTCGGGCCTTCTTCATACGTTTCGTGACAGAGCTAGCCAAGATAGATGGATATATTAGATTAATCAATGATACCTTTAAAAAAAATTAAACTGATAAATAAAGCAGTTGTGTAAGTTATGATAAATAATACCAAAATAGCATGAGACAAGCATCCACAAGTAAATTCTTCCAAACCAACTGTATTCAGAGCACTACGAGCAAAGGTGCTTGAATCTGGTACAAAGAAACTAGGACGATTCATTTTCGACATTTTTGAACAAACGTAAAATGGACTGACACACTACAAAATTATCACTTTCAAAGGATGTTGTTGTTTATATAAGAAAAAAAAACTGACTTGAAATATCAGTCCAGTATCGCGATATTCTTCAATCAAATTACGAGTTAAAAATTTCACATAAGCCTATAAAGAATAAAATAAATATGAATATACATACGAAGGAAATTAATATAAAAGAAACAACTGCATTTTTTTACAATCACACCTTGCTAGCAGAATAAACACTCATGAATGCAGTTGGAAAAAGTCCTGATGCGGAGCCGATGTTAACAATAGCACCTTTTTTCTTTTCCAGCATATTCGGCAATACAGCCTGAGTAATCTAAAAAAGAGAATGTTTTTCATCATGAAAATAAAATTTCATAAATAATATAAACTGCTCACCAAAGTGCAAGGAACACAGTTCACTTGGAGCAAATTCCAGATTGCCTAAAGCAGTGAATATAAAGTTGAGTGAATCAAAGTGTTTGCTATCAAAGTGAAATAAAATAAAATCAAACAGCCTACAGCTTTCCCATTTTCAATTTGATGCAAATATTCCGGATATGCATAACTAACGCCAACGTTGTTTACCAAAATGGCAACATCAAGCTTCTTCAAAATAGATTCAATTTCTGCGTATTTATCTGGAGTAGCCTGACCAAAGTCAACCTCAAATGAAAAAACTTCAACATTGGGAGCACTTTTCTCTGAAACCAAACAAATTTAAGAAAATGCCAAATTGAATATCAAAAAACAGCCAACCAATTTCTTCAACAGCATTCTTCAAACGTTCTTCATTTCTGCCCAAAATGAATACGTTCAATCCTCGTTTGGCCAGTTCAATAGCATAGCACTTTCCTATACCATCCGTTGCACCTGTAACCACTACAAAAGCAAAAATTAATATGAAATAACAACAATATATTTTTTAAAAAAAGATAATATTTAAAATATAATACCAGCCCAATCACCAAGCTTTTTCAGGTCTATAATGTGACCAAGTGGTTTCGCAAGAATGTGCGGATAAACAACAGACCAGATAGTGTTGATCAGGTAAATAACAACAACAGCCAAAAATAAATAGCCCAAAACTAATACAAATCCCATTGTCAGCTAAAAAATTGAAAAGTAATACAGAAGTTAAATTTATAATCCAAGTTCAAAGAAGCATTATATAGAGTAGTATAAAACAAAAATGCATGCGTAACAAATAACAGAAAATTTGATAAACAAAACAAACAATGATAAGCATAAACTGACAGAACTGATTGACCAAAGTGCATTGTTGAAAAAGTAATACAAGTTGGTAAAACAAACGCTTTATATTAACTTTTGCCTACAAGGAAACTGTATGCTCAGGTCAAGGCCAAAAATGTAACATTTTAACCAGTTAACAAAACATTTCTGAAGCACGTATTTAAATTTTTCTTCACATGAAGCACGAAAATTTTAAATGCTTTTTACTACAACATCGCACAGACAATATTTGGAGAACAGAAACAGAAAAAACTTACTCTATGCTGACTTCATACAGTTAAGCAGACACTCTAAAATATTACGAAAATGAAAATTTGCAACTCTGCAAAATGTTATTTAAACAAAACAACAAAAACTACATCAATTAAAGCAAAAATTGTTTCAGTTAAGATTATGAATCCTTTTTCTTCCTTATCCTACGTGAAATACTTGTACAGTTATTTTTCCAGTAAAAATCTTACCAAAAAATTGAGCAAAGTATGCAATGAATAAATTACTCAAATACTACTTGAACAAATATGATCAAAACTACCATCAGACATGCATCATTATGGCATTCGATACTGTAGCTGTTCAAGTTTAATTTTTTCAAAAACTGAGTATTAAGAATAATTTTCATAATTTATTATCAGTATAATAATATTATGTGATTTTGAAATAATTTTGCTAAAATATTATTTTTATTATGATTACTGTTATTGATTTTTTTAAAGTTGCTATAGAAGTGAAAAATACTTTTAAATAAGTATAAAATATAAATGTAACTCAATTATTTCAATTATATTCAGAGTTATGTTTCAGTATGTATGTAAAGATTATCTAATTTTGACAGAATAATTCTACTTGTTGAACATTTCCGCATGTATAACTTCTGCACATCTGTTGGATGAACTGAATTATTTGCTTCATTGAAAGAAGAATAAACGGTAAGGAAACATTTGAAAATCTTTTTTTTTTGAATATTTCCATCTGTGACATATATTTCATTACTTTTTAATTATTTTTTGCACCAAAAAAAATTCAAAATTGACAACTTTATTCAAAACGACGTTGTGTTATTGAAATTAGTCATCTCAAGTGGCTATTATTAATTGACTCTTATAATATTTTACTTTGTATCTTTTTTTCTTCATTTAATTTCAGTTTTCATCAAATATGTTGAATTTCACTCTATCTTCTCGGTGTTGTTTGTTTTTTTTAATGGTTACAATTGTAAATTAATTTCAAAATGTGTTTGTAAATTAATTTCAAAATGTTTCATTTCAAAATGTTCCACATTGAATGTGTTTGAGAAATTTTCAATTGATTTAAATCTGAACAAAACAAGAGTCAAGGGCATGAGGGTTGTTGATTTGAATTTATTTTTTGTCCGTTATCAGAGAAGAAAATAAAAGCCGGCCAATGGGGGTAATAATTTATCACTTGCAGTTGTCGTTTTGTCGACAACGTTTCTGCCATTAGCACCTCAGCTTAAAGTATACTGCTGCTTGTTGTTGCTGACGTTGACGTTCTTGTCTTCAAATTTGACATTTCAGTTTCTGTGCAACAGATTTTTCCTTCCTATACTTGCCTTAATTGCTTGCTTTCTGTCCTCAAATTTGTTAAGAGTTTCTTCAATCACTGATCTTAATTCTCACTTCCTACTATTGCCTACAACAAACATAACAAGGAAGTAAAAATACAAATGTCTTTTCATTAAAATCTTTCTCATTCATCAAAAATAGTAAAAGAAAAATAATTATTTTTTTTATTTATTGTTTTTTTTTTTGAAAATTTACATTTAATTGTAATTACTTTTTGTATACTGTTTGTTCACTTTTGAAGTGCATACTGTACGTTAGCATTAATTTATCTTTACGCAAATTTGAAATCACTTTTCATTTGCATTCAATTCACCGTTTTGATTGTGTAATATTGTGCCAATCTCTGCGAACATGAATAAATAAATAAATAAATAGTGCCGTTATAAAATTTGAATGGCACCTATTGAAGAAGAAGAAGAAGAAGAAGAAATTGTTCATTGCGTTTTAACGATTTACAAAGAAAGCCAACGAGTACAACAGCAAGCAAATGTTTCTGTCATACTTTCTTTCTCTGTTTGTGAATGTGTTGCTATTTATTATTTATTCTGATTATAATTTTACAAATAGAATCATTCTCCATTATAGACATTTGATTACTGTAGAAAGGTACGCTTGTAATACTTGAAAAAAGACGCCGATTGGAGACGAACAATTCAAACATTTCAAAAGTGCTATCATTGACAACTGTTCAACTATTCCGGTTTTGCTGTTACGTTTCACATATATAAGCTTGATCAATTTCTCTATCACCTTCAAAATATTTATTGCCGTCTTACTGATTTGGAATTGAATAGAAGAAGCAAACAACATTTCTCTACTCGTCAACAACAATCACAATGCCAAATTGTCCCAAATGCAACAAGCCTGTATATTTTGGTAAATTTGCATATTCTGTTTTTTTTGCCCATAATATATTTTTATTTTCATCTTGTATTCGTATTCACAATTTAAAGCGGAACGAAAAGTATCCATGGGCAAAGATTGGCACGCTTCTTGTTTGAGATGCTTCAACGAACCGTGCGGTAAAGTTTTAATACCAGGAGGACACAGCGAAGTAATACATTCATTTTTCATTATTTATTGGATCAAATCAAAATTGCTTACCTTTATTTAAATTTTTATTTAAATTTTCTCCACTTTCAAGCACAATGGACTGCCGTATTGTAACCTCTGCTACCGCGCACTCTTCGGACCGAAAGGTAAATTTGATGATGAATGAAAGATGAAAGTTCACATTTTCACCGGCTGCAATTTTTACAAATTACCGAACAATTAATTGAAGCTTGCTTCTCCTGCGTTTCAGGTTACGGTCACGGTGGAACCGAAAGCCATACTTTTCATGGCGGTAAAACTGGTTAGCAATGTTGAATGAAAATCACTGACCATACAACGCATACGCATTATTACACACGCAAGCACTTTGGCTTCAATTTTCTATTCAATTAATTTTTTCTAACAAAAACCTTTTCTCTGTTCCATTTCTTTTTTATTTTTATTATTATTTTCATCAAACAATTAAAATTTCCATCAATTCATTTTTGATTCTCCTAAATCACGTTACCGGAACCGAAAATTTTTTAAAAAAGGCGAAAATAAAACGTGAATGCATATTTTAAAAACAAGAAGAAAAGAGAAGAAACAAATAAACATATATATATATATATATATATTCTATATTAAACAAAACCACATTCCTCCTCACATCTGTCTTATCAATCAATGAACATCTCATGCCTGTTCGGCTTTTTATCCTTCTTATCATCACACAACACTTTAAATTATATTGTTGTGGTGGTGGAAACTAAAAAAAATTACAAAAAGAAAAGTTACAATTGCATAATAATTACAATCCCATAATGTAACACACAAATATTCAAATTCCATTATTGGCGAGTCAACAACAACAAAGAAGAAATTTTAATTATTATTTCTGCTGATGATTTTCAGGTAAAAGCAGTTCTAACTTTCTCGCTGGCTCTCTCACTCACTCAGCTAATATAACTGCGAATTTCTTTATGAATGTAGCAAAGATAATCAACATAAGATGGACAATTATCATTTCGATCTTCAACAAGAAAATTCTTCATCCAAGGTTCCAATTTTTCCCCTTGTTTGATCATGAAAATCTGAAAATTATAAATTTACAATACTTTTCAAAAAAAAATCCCCAACCAACCTTTGCACGCCGTTGACGACCAGCTTGCAGCTCTTCAATCCAACATCGCAACGATCTAGACGTTGGATTGTCCTTTTCAATCAGTTGGTTCTGAAATGAAAACGACAAAATTCCATTTCCATAATTAATTAACTTAATATATTGAATTTTTTTTTTAAATACCTTATCAGTATTTATCTGGGCAAAAGTTGAGACGCCAAAAACATCTTGAATCCACTGGGTCGGCACATTTTGACCAATCCATAAAAACATTAAAACACCATTGTCTGAATAAGAATTTTTTTATCAACTTGATGATGGAAAAACAAATTCAAATTCTACAATTACCAAGCAAATACGCTTCATCAGGTAATAAATTTTCGTAAGAACAACGAACAGCAGGTGGTGATTCGTTTAATAATTCCAGCTTCACCTTCAATTTTATATTAAAGAAAAAAGAAATCTACCTTGATTTAAATTATTAAAAATCAAAACATACCAGTGGTGTAAGACGGGGATAAAAGTACATTACGGAATCTAACGGACTCATCGATGGTAGGAGTTGCATTAGCCAAGCACGATCGTCCACAGTTAATTCAGAACCTGGGGAAAATTGCCAATTATTATACTGACAACACAGATCTACACAGAAGCTTTTTACTTTCCAATGACAACTCACCTCCAGAAAATGCATCACTTTTCAACAAACTATTTACAAGCAGTGGTAAAATTTTCAACAGCTCAGGCAACACTAACTGTCCCAAACTGGAATTCGGAGAGCAATACTGACGATATGTAGCCAAAATCTGAGCTACTCTTGATGTCAAACTTTCGCGCACTTCTTTGGGCGTTTTCTGCATCTGATACCGCTCAGCTAGAGAACAAGCAAAAAAATATATATATTTTTTTTTTTCATCAACAATAATAACTGAATTTATATTTGCACGGGATACCAAATTTTGCCAAATAATTCAAAATTGTGAGCACATCCGCCGATCGATACATAGCTGCATAGTCCATAGCAACCGACAACGCCAAATTATGAATGCGCAACCGCCGTTCTCCACTTACACTAGTAAACAATACTGCTACCTAAAACAAAAAGAAAATCACTTTAACCTCAATTTAATCAATTAATCAATTATTGTTTAATATTCAAAAAGAAAAAAATATATTTTTTTTCTCAAAATTACTTGAAAATATGTATTTCCACCCTCAAGTTTATCGTCATGTTTCACTTCAATCGTCACGCATTTGTCTGAATCAACAGTAGCCATTTCTATATCCGTTCTATTATTCATTGCTATGTTGCCGTAAAATTCAACAGGACGGAGGCCTAACATAAGATAACTATCTATTTTTCATAGTAAATAAAACAACAAACAACAATAATACCTGTGCTTGTTCTCAATCGCATAATTGCATCGAATACCACTGGACGCTCAATAGCGTGCTTCAAATCTGCCAGAAAACGATTACCATCTTTATCCGCCTAATGTTAACAAAATTTGAAATGTAATTAAGATATCAACCAAAACATACATGCATTACCTCAAAGTACGGATACTTGTACATCTGACTACCTGTGAGACGGCATATTTCTCCAATTGTTGCAACATCAATGAAAGAATTTGGAAACAGAAACAAATCCACTCCACAACCAACAGAACGGCATTCTTCGGATAATTTCGCATAAAAATCACTCTGTGAAGTCAGAATAGTCTACAATAAAACACAAAACATCAAAATAGCATTTTACAATTCAGATATAACTGTATTATTTATACTTTCTCTTTATCTGTGCCCAACAAACGACGATCTTCTCTATTTTTCAATTTTCCGGGAGCTTCAAACGTTGGCAATGTTGTGTGAAACAAGAATATCTTGCCAGATCGATTGTGTGCCTTAAAACAATAACATAAAACTTCAATAATCGATAAGTAATATAATATTTCAATTTACTTTCAAAGCTTCCACTCCAGCTTGCAAAGCAGGTCCAAGAATCACTTCAGTGATACGATTTTCTCCAAACAAACTCCAAATTTGTTCCATCAGTCTAAAGACAACAAAAATAAGATCTATTCTTTTGCATAAAAAAATTTTTTTAAAGTCAAATACTGATCTATAGCCTGGCTAGCCAGAGAAGGTTTCACAAATAGTCCTTTGCCCATAGGTACAAACATCTCTTGAACATCATTCACTACCATCATTTTTGGGGGACCACTACCGTTCTAGATAAATAACAACCATGCATCACACATGAACAAAACTTTATGAATCAAAATTACTTTCAAGTCATAGAAATGAACAGTCTGATCGTAAGTAATAAAAGCAACTTCGATCATACAATCTTTTCCATGCTCTTTGGGCAAATTCTGAAGAAGCAATTTGATATTTTGACAGAACGTATTGACAAGACCATTTCGAATCGCATTGTACGATACATCCAACACAAATACGTATGCTGGAGGATTAGGAAACAATTGATCCTAAATAATTTTATTCTCCTCAGAACTTCATTTAAATTTCATCACTTTCTATATCTCACTTTGCAATATTCTTTAGTAGCCACAAATTCATATGATCCTAAATGTAGCTCGGGCCGTTCCATCATATCTATTCGGCGACTAGCATGATCAAGATGCGAAAAATATTCATTCGCCACTGAAACAATTATCGTTCAAATCATCAATTATATAACAAAAGTTTCGCTGAAAATAAAATACCATCAGTGCTGGTGTTACAAAAGGGACATCGAAATCGCCTGCCGCCATCAAAGAACACCATAAATGGGCACATGTATGCCTTACAACGATGACAACGAACGGGCCCCAAATCACCAAAATTTACAACAGGTAGTGGATTCTAATAAAACAAAAAAACACTATTAATTCTAAAATGATGCCATTATATGCAATAATACCTCTTCCGCGCACAGTTTAGCCAATGGTGTTACACAAAATGCTAACGGCAATGCGCTGTTTTTCAACAAATCGTTTGACACAGGAACACTGTACATGGTGGATCGAATAAATTTCGGATTACTATTTCCTATTTTGATTAAATAAAAGTGCAATCAAATAAGAAAACAATAATAAATAATAAAATCATATAATGTGATAAACCTTGATCTTCTGCGTAAAATTCTGTCGTGCACAGCGGTGGTAGTTCAGCATGGTCAACGCCAGTTTGGAAAAGCCCTGCTTTCGTTTTCCGATCATCTTCAAAAACTTGTATCTAAAGAAATGAAACAAAGAAGTCACATGCAAATGTTTTTAAATATTAAAGCAATTTACATACTGCACTTGGCATTAAATTTGGATCCAAACGTTTCGGCTGTGAACTTGCAGACATCTGTGGTTGTGGAGGCAAACCTCCGGGTAGATACGCGCCGGTTTGACCATCAGTCGGAGGAAAAGGACTTGTAGTTCCATGGGAAAAATTCTGCCCTGGCATAGGAGCACTTGGCATTGGGGGATACTGATTCATACTGTATCCAGTAGGAGGTGCACCTGGTACTGCATTTTTAGAAGAATCAGATGGTGGTGAGAAAGGTGCGTGGGTTGGAACGCCAGAAAAGCCGGAAGACTGAAATTTTTACAGTTTTTAATTCTAAAATTCGCAAGCTTACTTTCAAGCAAAATTACCTGTGGTGGAGGTGGTAGAGTAGTGGACTGTCTCATCGGTAATCGCTGCATCTATAAAAGTTACTTTTTTTATATCAAACAAAAAAAAGATAACATAATATGAATACTGAAGAAAAGTCAGGGGGACACATAGGTGGCATAGAACTCGGTTGTGATGACATCGGTGGAGGTGGAATTGAACTAGCACTGTAGTTGGACTGGGCGGCTAATGGCATATTAGCACCTCTTCCATGGAAAACAGGAGGCGGTTGCAAAGAAGGGTTAAATTTGCCATCCGTTGTAGATGACATCAGCTCCTAAAAGTAAGAAAAGTTTTTAAGTTTTAACCTATATAAAAGTAATAAAACCGAATTTAATACTTCACTTTGTTGTGACATGCTAACTCTGTCCTCCGGAATAACATTCACTGGATGCATAATAGGAGTGCTGGGATGGTTTGCAGTAGGTAGTGCAAAACCAGCACTAGGTGGTCCATAACTTGCAAAATTTGCAGGAAAACTAGACTGTAACATCTGCGGTGATGAGCCTATAGCTGCTGAATTCATAACCTGTAAATGCAACAATTTTCATCTGAAGAAAAATCTGAAAATCAAAATAAATTTACGGGTGGCGCAACAGGAGCATCTGGTTGCGGTGGTAAAACGCTTACCATCGGAGCAGACAAAAATGATGCAGTTGCAGTTGTTCCATCAGAATTAAAATTCTTAACAAGAAATATTTCTTATGATAAAAATTTTCAAATATTACATTAAAAATTTGAACTACTGATATAATTAAACTCACCGATGGATAACCAACATTTGGAGATACAACAGTAGGGATAGGTGGAGGTGGATGCTGCTGTGTCGAACTAAATGTAGAATCCATGTTCAACTTCATACGCTATAAAAATATTACATACAACAGTAAATGTTTAAAAAAAAATTAAAATCATACTTGAAAATCAGCAGTCGCCTGTTGCACAGTAAATGCAGACTGTTCATTACTAGAATAATCATTTCGACTGTAATTCTGAGCCTGATTACCATCGTTCTATAAAAATGCGATAAAAAAGAGCATCTGACATCACGCAAAGCACAGTTTGCCATAGTAGAGTTCAATATTTTAAATAAAAAACGGAAAACTTTAATATATCTACGAGTAAAACGTAAAAATTGAAAATTTCGTCAAGGATAAAAGCACAGATTCTAATTTCTTAGACCAAACTTTTCCTTCCTCAAAATAAATAACATATGCTACGATCTATATCTACGTCAATTTCAATTTATTCTCTGATAAACGCATCTCAAAATATTTCATATACATACCGGCAATGAACCATTCATTCCATTTTGAAGTGATACATTTGAACCAGGAAACACAGGTACATCAGGCGGGACATGCATATTTGATGAATACATTGATGGTGGAGGAGGGTTAAATGCCATCTAAAATATTAAAAGTTAACAGCTTGTTGTATAAAACATTTAAAAAATGTTACCTAAAATGATGTACTTTAATAAGAATTCAAGAATAATTAAAATTGATATTTACGGTAAATTATTTAGCAAACAATACTAATACCTGTTAAAAATATACAAAGTTTGTTAAATCAATAATAATTCAATCAAAAAATGCACGTTCTTAACAGAAAAATTCAACGTCAGCAATATCTAAAATCTAACATGTGTCATACAGTATTCCTTACAAAAATATTATTAATAATAATTAAGTATTAATATTCCCGTTAATGAAATATTAAAATGATAATTAAATTTTATAAAATTAATAATAAAATTAATAATTATTTTATTTTATTCAATTTAATGTATTTTAGAATTATATTTTATATAAAAGTAGTGTTTTGTCTTAGTCGCGCAGTTAAACTGAATTAAGATTAGAGTACTACTCAAAATAAGTTTCAGTAAAAAAATTTTTATACAGTAATTTGCAGACACATACATCTCACTGCATTACTAAAGTATGCATGTCTGTTAAGCCCCAGAAAAAGCTATCTGAGCGTGTCATATCTTAGTAATTGAAGAAATTCAGTTCAGGACAAAACATCTTAACTTTAATTCTAAGATAAAGCGAAATTTTCTACTAATGCAATACTTGATTGCACATGGTACTTGACACTGCATACTGTAGTCATACCTGTTACTTGCGCACGAAGGCGGGAAGGGTGACTGTCAAAGGCAGCCATTTGCCACGCGTCAATTTTTTTTAGTGCTTGTACTTGTTTGTTCGTATTTGTGTTATGCAGTTATTATTCATCGGTAGAGCTTGACTGATAATTGTTGAAGCATTAAATTGTTAAAAAGGGACCATTTCAAGCAGCCGGTGGTGCATTTATCGAGTGCGGTTTTCGAACTTATCCATAGCACGCGAATCTTGCTTGCTATTTTTGAGACATGAAGTTTTTATGAATATCGAAATCGTTTTCGATTGGTTACATAACTTTTATGAATGATACGAAGCTTTTTCAAAATAATACTTGAAAATGTTGATCAGTGATTTTAAAACGCATTTATTATTTTTCTCGATTGATAAATTTGTTGCGCTAATTGTCATTTGCGTAACATGTGTACTTTAGATAGTTTTTTTAAGGATCCAATATGAGAAGTATCATTTGGCCAAGAATTCCAGCGAGTGCTAGGCAACTTTTGAAAGAACTGCAAGAGAACATTATTTATTCAGCAGGCAAATGTTTACTGTTAAATGTTATGTTTAAAAAAATACGTATAGTTTTTCTTTTCTTTTTTAGATGGAATATTTGCATTAATCAAGCCCTTTGGCATTGCTACAACATGTACGTTACAGTTATTGCACTAGCTTATTAAAACGAAAAAAGCAAGATTTTAATGGTAGTTAATATAATATGCTGTAAAGTGAAATATTTTATTATAATTTATTATAAATAACTGTTTATTGTAATGAATTGTATTTGATATATTTTCAGTTTTATGGTTTTACAAAGTAGTTTTATTCATTAATTCATTCACTGATTGAAATTTCGAATTTGATGTTTTTTCTTTTATTACATTATATAATATATTTATTTATTTATTATTTAATGTGTAAAATGATAGTGAACGTGAATTATATTTTAATTGACAGTGAAATTAATTTTATATTTTGAATTGATCATTTATTTCAATAAGTTTGCTTTATTTTCAGGCGGTGCATTAAATTCAAGAGTGAAATGCACTACGGGTGCTGAAGATTCTTCCCAACTCACTGTAAACAGTGTTCTTCATGAACTCGAAGATGCGTTTGGTGTCGAAAAATTGGTTATTGTTCAATCTTTACCCAGGTATGTTTATTTCAAAAAAACGTTAAATATTATTAAAAAGTAAAAGTTAGATCTGGATAAGATAGATTAAAAGTAAAGTAAAAGATAGATTTTGCAGAAATCATTCTGGAATAATACTTTTGGCTCGTGCTGGCAAAGTTGCGGAAAGTTTGAATGCTTCTATTCGTCGGTCGCTTGCAACTCGTTTTCCATATATTCAGCTACAGTAAATTTACACTTAATTGAATTATAAACTTTTGATGAAGAGGTTAATCTTCAAATAGTGCCGTTTGCGTGGGTCAACCGCAGCCATCTGAATATTCTAATTTATTTGCTGTGAAGCGCACTTCGTTGTCTTCCAACAGTAATGTGGTAATGATATTTTATTTGCTATTTATTTGAAATTTTCAAATTTCTAAATTTCAAAAGTATCTCTGTGATTCTGCCATTTCCAATCGACAAAGAAGAATTGGCTTGGCTAAATTTTGCTTCGGGTCTTACAAAACTTTAGATGTTCAAAATGATTGCAGCCTGGTGAAATTGAACATTGACAAGCGTATGTTCGTTTTGCATTTTGTTTTTCATATTTCAAATTTTTATATTTAGTTACATATGCTTGTCATCGGCTTCTTCTTTCTGAACATGGCAGTCCTGTATTGGGTGATCAAGTATTTCAAAAACGTGTAACATCTATACTTGGAAAAGTGATTACAGTACCAGCAGAACAAGCTACCAATTCGAATCAGGTATTTGTATTTTTGTGTAATTCATTTTATTGATTTGAATTGTGCAGCTACAATTAAAAATAAGAACATTTAGATTATACCGACAATGGCAATGCAACGACTTGGATTGTCATTGAAAGAGTATCATTTGTTGCCACTTTCAATTTTTGTCAACCAGCTTATATTGCCACGCGCTTTGAACAACGACAGTGATTTCACCATTCAAACAGCAAAGTTGCCATCACATTTCAAAGCACTGACAGATATGCTCGGCTTCAATATTATGCATCATTTATGAGGTAAGTAATTTTAAATTATTAGTATTTGTGAAATTTGTGCATGAGGTTATTATTCTATTTTAAAAATCTTCATCGGCAATTGATTTGATTTTGCCAACAGGGTTATGGAAATTTTCATTTGTTCGAGGCTATTGTGTGTTTCTACTGTTAGATTGATTAATTGAATATTCTCTTCTTGCAAATTCAGAAATTGGTAGTTAGTGTTTTTTATTTTTCACGCAATTTACACATAGTAGTAGTAATAGTAGTGGTAGTAGCTGTTGAAGGTAATCAGGTGTGCGTATTATTATTATTATTATTATTATTAGCTGCGCTGTGGTGAGAAATAATTGCTTTATTACTGCTGCTAATATTCTCATTCAGGGCTGTTTGTTTATCGCAAAATTTCGCGTTGCTATCTTGTTATTCAATTTTACATACGATGCTATTTGTTTGTTTTTCTTGCTCTGCTAAACGAGTGTGTTGTTCACTTTTGCGATCATTGCCAGATATTATTCATAATTGACTTAATTAATACAGACAATTTTTAATGAAACTGGGCCAAGCATTGTGTTTTTTACGATTTGTTGAACTTTTTAAAATAGTATATGTATTCTGTAACTGTTATTAAGCAATATTTTTTGATTCACATCTGCTTAAACATTTACATTAGCTAGGTCTCTGGTAACAAAAACAGTCGAGTTGAGTGTATGCATGAGTGAGCTGTGATCGTATGTGTTTGTTTAGCTGACTAGGGTTTTTATTGTTTAATTTCTGCATGTGAAATTGCACTTCGACATCCATTGACATGTGAAAAACAACAGAAAAAAATATGACCATAAAATAAGAGCTAACATTGTGTAGCAACCCAAAAATTGTATTTACTCAGGTGAAAAACGTGACAAGTACATTAAAAAAAATATATATGCTTTGAATAGCTATTCAAAGGAAAAAGAAAAGCTAGGAGAAAAGGAAGAAAGTTTTCAGCGGATGAAATGACCGTTTTCTGCAGGGACCAAACTGGCTGGGGGTGTGGTGTTTGTAAATGAAAAATCAACAGCAAACTTTGAAGTCAAATTTTTAGAAGCGGGCTTTTTTTCTGATTCTCATATACATATATATGCTGCCTGGCGGTGACTAGGATTGGCGCCGGTTGATCACTGGATACAATTGACCATGAGAGAAATAAGAAAACGTATTATTACAGTGAAAAGCTACAGACTTCAGACAGTGGTGACGGAAAGAAGACCCAACGCTCGGTAATTTTCAGCCGTACGGTTACCGTGTGCTAAAAATTCTTGCACTGTAGTGAAACGATCCAAAAGCTGTTGCCCTTGACGACGAAGCATTTTCTTGTATGAGAGTTGTACAATTTGTTGTTCATTGGCGGGTTTTTGTTCCGCTTTTCTCCTAAGCAGTTCCTCTTGACGACGTTTTCGCTCTTTGCCTTTTTCCAAATGTCGACGACGTTCATCTTTGGACCAGTATCGACCAACCTGTACAAATTAATTATTACTATGATTATTATCATTATCATTATCATTATTAGTTGTATACTTTTAATTCGCTCATCGTATCATCATCGGTACTACAACCAAAGCGTTCATTGGCTAAACGTTCAGCACGTTCTTTGAGAATTTGTTTGCGAACCGGCTTTTTTGTGATATAACGGGAACCGTCTGCTCGGCGTTTTACCTGAATAAATTTTCAACACATTCAACAAAAACTGTTACAGTTATTATTATATTTTTAAAAATATACCTTCCATTCTGTATTAGTTGTCGATTCTTTTGTTGTTCTGTGCAAATTTTGCTGACAAGCTGGAATACGGCATGATGGTTCACCAGTAATTAAATTTTTATATACTTGACCGGCAGAATAGAATTGTCGTTGTTGCCTTTGTTGAAGTTTCAATTGTCTCGCCTGTTCAACAACTGCTTTGTGAAAGTGTTTCTGCTGTTGCGCAATGGTGCTATTTAAATTTTCCAAATTTGTGTAAACTGTATCACCACTTATCGAAGCGTATATGTGTTCATCAGGAGAAGTAGATTTCAAAGCAAATTTGCCGCCATCATCTCGACTGTTGGCAGCACTATTGTGATATTGTTGTTCGTTGTGGGGTAATGTGAAAAAAGCCGAATCACGCTTTCCATCTTCTTCAGCCGGCACTTTTCTGATCAACATGCAGTGGGTTGGCTTCGACGCTGCTGTACCACGACAAACATCTACATTTGCATTATTGTAAACACTGCATGGAGGATCATCTCGTCGGAATCTGATTGACCGGCGTAAATTTTCTGCAGTCAGTTGGGCAATTTTTGGAAATCTTGTGATGGATGTTTTTGGCTTTGATCCAATAATATTATTTGCATTTGTACTAGTAGTTGCAGAAGTGACAATCGGTGATCGACGAACTGACACTGCATTTCCATGTCCCATTGATGCAGATGACGATCCGGATGGCAGCAACAGTGGAGCATGTACAGGGCGTTGTTGTAGTAGTTTTGGCTGATTTTGCAGATGTTCAATTGAAGCAGCCAGGCGTGAAGCATCTTGCAACTGTTTATGCATTTTTCTTTCCGCTTTCGCGTGCTGTTCAATAAGTCGATCACACTCGAGCTGGATGTGCTCCATTTCCTGGTGCAAGTATTGCAATTCTCTTTCTAAACTTGTAGTTGAGCCAACGCCTGTGGAAGCTTTTTTCGAACCCTTTCCACTTGACGCTTCCTCTTCGACCTGTCGAGAGTCAGCTATAAGACCTTCGTCAACTTCAACTTGCACAGCCGATCCATCGTCTTCACATCGTTGCTTCAGTGATGAACTTTCAGAGGAGAGACTTCCACTACCTGTGGAAAGTTCAGAATATTTCGACGGTGACGACAGTGTAGCTGGAAGAATGTCCGGATCTGAGTCGGTTGCCCTGGAAATACCCGAATCTTTTTCATGTGTAGAATAAGCAGAGCCACGAGTTCCGTCAGTTAATACACCTTCTTCTTCTTCTTCTCCTCCTCCTTCTTCTCCCTCCTCCTCTTCTTCTTCTTCTTCAATAGGCTGAAAAATTATATATATTTTTTTTCAAATATACACTGCTGCTACTTCACTAGCCCAAATATTATACAACAAGCTATTTGTACCTGTGGTGGTTGGGTACTCATCACGCGTCTGTTCCACTGGTCGTTTGATGAAAAGCTGTCATTCTAAAAATGGAAAATCCGATAAAGGCAAAATTGAATCACAGTGATGTGACGCTAGTGATTAGAAAGAAGAAAGCATGACTTGTTGATGAAAATTAAGGTGCATATATATATATATATATATATATATATATGTATGTATGTATGTATATATACCAGGATGTACACACTAAATTAAGCAACGTGAAAAAGAAAACTGCATGCAATGTTTTCTTCTTAGCTTTGGCAAAAAGTGATCGATTGCAAGTTGAGCGCTCTTGATCTAAGCGGCGCTGTGCTGATGGACAAAAGATATAAATTAGGTAACATGACCAGTGCTGTGAATAAGCCCAATTATCACAACGCCTAAAGAAGAAAGCCAGCGCAGGAGAAGCGCCGGCAGCTTTTTATCCTTTTCTCCTCATCGAGCAAGAAACACGCTCATGACCACCAACCGTTGTCGGTTTTGGTCGGCTTTTCTCTACTGGTCAGAATCAATTTATCAAGCAGGGAAGAATCGATCCTTCGATTCCATTAACATCTGTTCACAATTTACTACTGAACGAATAGCTAAGGGAATTTTAGTTTTATCCAGTGGAACAACAGTAGCTCAAGTTTGCCAAGCAAAAATGGTTATGAGAAATTTTATTTTAAAATCCTTAAAAAAAAACCAAATTTTCTTTTTCAATTCCTTTCACAATGTAACTTTCTGATATGCAGTATATGTTGAATCTTTTTTACTTGCTGAGAGTAATAAGCAAGCTGTTTGGGATTTTTTGATTGAATGATGAAAAGATAAGTTTGCTATAGGCGGGACAAAGCGTGATAAATGACATTCAACGATCATCAACGACAATTAATCTTTTTCATTCGGATTTGTCATTTTTCATTCTCAACTTATTAATAATTACACCCATGTGTCGACAAATAAGGTCACACACTAAATATGCGGCATGCAAATTGTTGTTTAATGTTCAATCATTTTTCCCTTGCATGCGTGTGCAAAGAAAAATGAAAAATAACTTGACCTTGTATAAAAGAATACCTTGTCTCTGTTATGAATACAATGTCATTGTGGTGATGTATGTATTTTTAAGAAAAGACTTTTGCAGAAAATTTGGGGTTGTTTTTACAAGCAAACAACTATATTATAATACTATTTATTTATAAAGAGGCCGAGGACGTGCATATATGCGCGTATATTTATTTTTTCATCCTTTTATTATTTTTTTACAAAGAAAATAAGATTGTTCACTTACCACTGACTGATGATGATGATGATGATGATCACTGCAATCAGAGGAGAAAACGTTACGTCGACGGGCCAATAGCAGTGTGACACTTGGACAATCTTGGCTAAACAGTTCAATTGCTTGACTTCTTGAATGCACGTCAACACCGTTTATCTGAAATTGGAAAAAAAACAATGTATAATAATGAAATTCTGCATCAAGTGGGAGGTAGGAGGTTTTCTTCAACTGAACGCGACAGAAAATCATCAACTCTGCTTTGGATCATAATAATAATATGAGGTGGCCAGGCATATGATATTTCAACAGCTGTCATAGTACGTATGTTGTGTCGCGTTATTCAGTTCATTCAGTAAGTATAGCTGCACGTTGGTTGGATGGATGGATGGATGATGGGATAGGATAGGACCCAGATTTGAGGCTTTTCCATTTCCAAAAGCGTTGCCTTTGTGAAGCTTATTTTGCAAGAAAAATAAAAACAAAAATCAATCTCTCTCGTCATGTCTCGTCAATTTTCGTCAAATATCTTTCTCATCCGCATATAGCGAAGATATCTCCTACAGCTGGTGAGTTGTCAGGCAGCTGCCGGGCTAGATTTTCATTAATAAAAAGATTGAAGTTGACCACATCTGGCTGGACATCAAGTTCAAGCTTTTAATCCCGACCGCTGGAGTGAAGGATTTTTGACACAGCTTTGTCTGATCAAATCGAAACCGCTGAGAAAGTTTTGACGTAGCTGTCATCAACAATGGATGTAAACGTACACATGCCTTATTGCTCATAGTAGTAGCAACACTAACAGCGGCAGCAACACTAGTAATACTAGAAGCAGCAGCAGCAGCAGCAGCAGCAGTAGTAGTAGTAGTAGTAGTAGTAGTAGTAGTAGTATTTAATAGTGATGGTGGTGATTGTGGGGATGACGATGATCATAAGTGAATGAGAAGCTGATATTTGAAGAAAACCTCCATTTTGAAAAATAGAAAACAAGTTTACCTGCAAAATCTGGTCACCGGTTCGAAAACGTCCGTCTAGATGAGCCAGGCTGGCATTTTGCACCTGCAAATCAACAGAGTAAGCGAATTATAATTGGAAAAAGTTAAAATTGAATAAACACAAGCTAGTCTCTCTCTCCCTCTCTCTGTCTGTTCATCATCAGTATATATATATATATATATATATATATATATATCTGTATCCTATATCTGACTGTTCTATCTGACATCCTAAGTGAAGAAGTAGGATGATTTGTGGAATTGAAGTCATGTTTATCAGGAAGTGTGATCGCCGGTCACTGAGCGAAATTGGCGACCAATCTGTGTAGCCAAATGGGTCAGAACGTGAACCAGTGACAGGAGAGATAAAGTGCAGTGTGTGCGCTAAACCTCAGGGAACGTTTGTCCAAGCACATTTTATAAATTAGATGGTAAACAAAAACAGCTCGCTGGCTCGTCACGCTGTGCTTTGGCGTCAATTAATTGGATCGCTTGGGAATGGTATCAATTTGGACATTGATCTTGACATGCGCCACTGTGACGTGCTGAACTGAAAACGTGAATTTCTCTCTTCTGACACGACCCGGTGAAAATGCCACGGATCAGTCAAACTGAGTTATTCCTGATAATCCCTGCCGCATGAGCTTGGTTGGCATTTCCAAAAGTTCAAATAGCAAAATTTGTTGTTTGTGCAAAGATTATCAAAGAATTTTGAAAGTATCAAGCAATATTGAAGAAATCAAATAAACAATTGCTTGCTTGCTTGCTTACCTCACTGATGAAGATATCTGTTTGTGTGTCGTCAACAGAACCATAGCAGAGTGTCAGGCCCAATTTCTGTTTGGCCGAATGACGCTTCAATGTCACTTCCTGAAATGGTTAAACATGAATAACAGCACATCAGTTAGTAAATGGTGATGATCAAGTGAAAAGTTTAAAAAAAATTGAAAATGCAATGAAATATTTGAACTGATATCGACAACAAACTAACTTTGCATTTGGAGAAAAATCGTTTGCACAGTGAATTCATTTTCAAGGGCTGTCGTTGTCAGTTTGGAGAAAGACCACCCGAAATAAAGTTGGAGAATAGCAATGGAAATGAAGAAAAAAAAACTCAACAGAAGCTTGAAAACCGACGATGTAGTAGCAGCAATCCAGGTCGCGATTAAGCAACGGGTCAGAAATCAAGGACGAGTGCCGTGGGATTATATTTCTATATGGCAAAAAAATGGCTCCACTAGCTTGGGCCAATATTTTTACGCTGCGACGAACCGAACTCTTCTTGGATGTGGTCAAAATGAACAACAAGCCTTTGGGCGGCTCAAGTGAATGTACTGATGACGCTTAGCGAAAGCGCTGTTTAACCGACTGTGAAGGGAAAGAAAAACCGCTCTACAGTGGACAATGGTCACTTTTACCATTGGAAGATGGTCGAGGTCGTGACACGCCTGCGCGGGCCACTTCTGGTCTGGTAACTAAAAACTACACGCTGGCGGGCCGACGGCGGATTAACTGGCTTGGGCGCCGGCCATGTCGGCTACCAATCAATTAACCCAGCTAATATCTAAGCCGGCTTTGACCCAGAAATTTACACACCACACCGGCAGCAGCGCGTTTGTTGCACTTCGGCGCCGCACATCCCGAAGTTTTTCTTTCTCTCCCTTTCATCTCCAACCAACTGGTAAACTTTACCGAAAGATTCAATGAGCAGCAGTTGCCACTCTTACAAATACACTTCAAAAAAACTAAATCCAAATGTAGTCTCCTACCTCATATTCGATACCATATTGGCATAATTCATTATTCACTTCATCATCGTTGCCATTGCAAGGCTTATTATCGTCGTCATTGTCATCATCATCATCATCATCGTCGTCGTCGTCATCGTCGTTGTTGTCGTCATTATTATGCCAATAATTTGGATGCATTGTTTTCATTTTTACAGGAGCAACGCGCGAATCATGGGCTTTCCTACAAATGTTAAAAAAAATTATTTTTACGCAACAAAGAATAAAATTCGTAGGGAAAAACCAACTTGTTGAGAATGGTTTGGTTTTCTGTTTGAATATTACGTAAAGTAGAATGATACGTATGTATTATTACAATTTGACCTATTCCGCTGATTATATAAAATGAGAAAGGTCGACTGAGTATAGTTAAATTGACTAGTGAATGAAAGATACTAATACATTGATTGCTCTGGAAATGTCTTAATTTCAAATATGTTATGCATATATTTTACGGGCAATCAATATTTGTCCTACCTCAACGTTGGTTCAACAACTTCATAAACGTAGACTTTCGAATGCGATGTTAGGTGACAAAGAGTATAATGATAACTTGCAACGTTCATGAGAAAATTCTCTTGAGAGTTTAATTCAAGAGGGTTATCAGTACCTCATTTGTCATTATGTATGATGAGCATTAGGCAATAGCACGGCATTGTTTGCTTGCTGCTGGAGTATGCAGCATTTGGCTACAATTTACTATCAAAATCCATTTGTAAAAGAAACAGAGCAACAACAGTAGCTTTCGTTTGGATAATTTGATTTGTGCGCTTCGTTGTTTAGCTTTCCTCTGCTAAACATTCACATTTAAAATGTTCGGTAAAAATCAAACGGCAACTATTCTGCCGCAATTGCCAATGATGCACGCATTTACTGTTGACAAAGTTGAGCAAATTGAAAAGAATTTTTTTAGCATATTGCTTTTTCAGCATTCTTTTTCTTTATCGCGAGACTATAATAATTTTTTTTTTCTAAACATTATTTGAATGCTTAAATGTTGTGGTGATAGTTTTTCCTATTCTTCATTTTATGTATTCTTTTTTTTTTCATTATTCGTGCAATTACGTAATTGAAGTAGATATGTAAAATGTCATTTCTGGGGTCATTTTTGCAAGTTGAACATTTAATCTGATCTTAGCATCTGCTTTTTAATTGTTAGTGAAATGTAATTGCAGAAGTTGAAAACAGTGACGCTTTCCAATGAATTGAAATCTCAGACGGAAGCAAAAATATCGGACATAGTATTTCTATTTTAGTATCCATGCATTTTTTGCAGCTTTACTCTCTCTCTCTCTCTCGATTGCATTATACAACTACGATTGATGGGTTTCTGTCAGTGTTTTAAAGTTTCTATCAACTTATTCAATTATTATTATTTGTGCGTTCAAGATTGGATAATTTTATCACTTCAATTAATTGAAACAAAAAGAAAATTTATCTGAATTAGGTGATTGACTGTTGAAATATGAAATAATTTGCTTACCGGGCTGAAACAACCGTTGAGGAGTTAGAGCTGACAATTTTGGCTAAATCAGAAGAAGAGGTAGCTTGTGAACTGGTATTATTGTTATTATCGTAGTGGTTGTCTTGTTGTTCTGCAGGCCAGTCAAGAACTTGATATGCGTTCTCCTCTTCAGCTTCATTGTCAGAATAGTTATCGTTGCTTGTACTGCACGGATCTGTCTGAGTGCTTATTGAAATTGTCCTAGCCGGGGGAGGTGGAAATGCTACTACGCTTGATAGAAGCGATCTGGACGAACAATTGGATTCGGACGCCAGTTTTGATCTTGGACGGGACCGCTTTGTTCTACAAACCTGTTGCTGCTGCAGTTGTTGGTGCTAAATTAAAAGCAAGAACAATGATGAGCTGAAGGAAAAAACAATGAAAATCATGCATAGCATAAATATAAATTAATTAATATATATAAAATGAGAGGGATTTTGCAAATGCTTTGAAAAGAAGATAAAGATCAGCAACTTGGATCGAAACTGCGGCACCGCCTGACCACGCGCGCCGAATTTACACATTGAATTATATGGCGGCATCTTTTTGAAAATGCTCGTTTTAAGAAAATAGGCAACTATTACGCCAACATTTGGAAAGCGCTCGTTAACGCCACAAGCGCCTAATTTAAATATGAGAAAGCTTTTCAAAAGCTCGCCGACACTGCAACAATGCAAACTGGCGCGTGGCGCTTTTTATCTTTTTGCCTGATGAACCATTAAAATTACGGATGATCACTTTTGCATAGCCAGAATCTTGTTGCAAAACTTTTTTCAGAATTTTACTGGCAAACCACACGCACACACGCACACACACATACACACAGCAACTTATACTGGCATTGGTATAATTATTAATTATACATGTTGAATTTTCTGTATAAAACGAATTGTCCATTTGTTCTGTTCGTCAGTTAGTCAGAAAAACAATAGCTAGCTAATAGAAAGGTGCACTAGGTCAGGGGGTTAATGGAAAACGTTCCTTTGTCAGTCATTGTGTGCTTTTCGCTTGGAACAAAACAAACACAAGTATACATAAATACATACATACATGTATGTATTGCTTTACCCCTTAGATGTTAGTTTAAGGCATGAAGCAGTCTTGTCATCAGCTTCCAAGGTGCATCGGTTTTGTTGTGGATCATTGTTGACTGATGGACAACTTTACCAAAAATGTCGATTAAACGACGATCGCCTCTAGCGGTTGATATTAATCGCATGCAGCGTCAAAGCGAGCAACGATGGGAAAATTGATTACATCAATGATAAGCCTGTGTTGTACTCTCGACAAATGAGGAAAATGAGAACGCTATAACTTTCACCGTTGCACACACGTATGCACTGAATACATTATTGATACATGATCTACCATGCGTGCATGTACATGCGAGTTTTAAATGTTCAAAATGAAGCATTCAAACCTGAATTCTGATGGAATTGGAAAGTCGCAAAGAATAAAAAAATTGCGATTAAACTGAAAATCCGTCTGAAAAGCGAATAAATATTTCCACTTGCAACAAGTCTAACGGCAAGCTGTCAAGGGTGTGGCTGACCAGTCGTCACACGTCTGTGAGAAAGCAGACACGGATGACAGCTGAAAACTGTTGGACAAACAGCTCAGCGGTGAGATCAAAGTTACAGCCGCTGGCAATTAGCAATGAATGCTTCAATTCATCTTAGAGGCGCCAATCGAAAACTGTCCGTCTTTGCCGTAGCTAGACAAAGCAAGCTAATGTTGCAACAAAATGAATGAATGACGGAAAAATTTGGCAGTATAATAAATGCAAAATAAAACAAAAAAGAAAGAAACTAAGCAAGCAAAATTGCTACTTTGGTCATTGCATTAAATTGTGGGAAAATTTTGATGGCATTTTCCTGCTGTGCAAAATATCCTATCAACACTGACAGTTAGTTGTATCAAGGAAATGACCAGCAGAAAATTCAATACGAAAGTACGTCGACACAGAGGACTTGGATGGATATGGCCCATCATCATACGGTAGGCAACCCATCCATTATTCTCAGGAGATTGGCTTTCGTCTGCACTCAACAACGGTGACATTCACTGCGAGACACAACAGCATCTAGTTGATCGTTGCTCTGTGAAATGGCAGAATCAATTTTTAATTTAACAATTTTTTCAACCTGTACATAACAGCAACCTGCAATGGGACACGTTAACGTCTTCTAGAAGTAGTTATGATAATCAGCAAATTCTTTTTGCAATATGCAATAACAATTTTCGAACTTTTCACGTTGATGTGATGTTTCTTCAGTCAGAAACAAATGACCGACCAAATAGCCAAGGTCAGTTGGTGGCATACGTCTGGTTTACGTCAAAGTGTTTTTCCACGTAATTGTGGGCAGTTTTTAGCAGAACAGATGAGTGGACAAATTTTCAAATGTGCACTACTGATTGAGTAGAAATGAAAAATGGTTGCTTTTTGCGCCATTTGAGAAAAATATTGCCAATCAACCTCTAGCCTTAAAAGTTTGTTGATCCATCATAGAAACCGAACTAAACTGCAAATCCATTTTGAATTATTATTATTATTATTATTATTATTACAGTAGTGTACCTTTTTTACTTGGAATAATATGAAGGAAAATGAAAACTTTTCAATCTATTCGATTGATTCATCAACCAGTTAGAATGGGTAGACAGAGATAGATATTCATTAATTCAGTCTCTCTCTATTTGGATTCAATTTCTTATAGTTGAACGTTGAAATTTATAATATGTTTCAAATGACAGTTGCCAGCGGTGAATTGTTAGTGCTAGTTGCAAGTGTTTCTTTTTCACAGCTAGAAAAGTATTTCACAAGAAAAATAATGAATATCTTAGAAACAAATTGAGTGTACAAGCAGAAATTTCACAGTAGCACTTGAAATGAATAATTATCTGTTGAATTCAGAGCATTTTGATTCAAATTATGCATTTTTGCTGCACTTTATAATTGATCGGCGAATATTTGCCAAGCGGACAGAGAATGAAGATAGCTAAAACATCTTTCAGATCAGACTCATTATAGAAAATGCTTGTCAATATTTTTTCCAAGCTCGGCTACCTCTCCACTGAGAAAATCATTAACTCCTTGACAGCCTGATTGTTTCGATCAATTTTTGGTTGTCTTAAAAGGAATCCATTTGTATGCATTTATGTAATTACAAATAGCTCTGTGAATATAACCTATTCAACATTAAAAGAAACGGTGTAATCAAAGTCAGAAAATGCAATTCACCTATGAAGCCATATAGAAAAAATAATGTGCATTTTATCACACGGGTAGAGATATTCTATTATATAGGTGCAATAAAGAAAAAAGCTGTCAAGAAATAATTTGCAATTTCACATAAAAAAGTGCACGTGAAACTGAAGGTCAATCACCTACAACGGTTGTAGTATGTATAACTTGTGAAGATAGGATTTAAGTGAAAAAGTGAGGATAGGATGACGATGAGCCAGATGTTCTAGACTTGTGGACAGTGTGTTGCTTCCGTTTCACATAAATCAAGGCATCTAGCTGTTGAGGTCATGAAATGCGGCTGTTCGCGTGTCAGATCCATTCAGAAAAAACATCCTCCAGGCATAGAAGAATAAATAGAAAAGCAGCGTTCAGCAGAAATCGAAACCGACTGTTGCACGTGACAAGCGTTCAACAGAGCCATGCTGCCTCTAGCAAGGATAGCTTTGTTTGTCGAAAGATAGAGTTAGCTTTGTTTTTCTTTGAAAATTGTTTTTTGCGCACATCTACAAGCTTTACACCAGGAGTAAAGTGAAATACAACAAATTGAAATTTAAAAAAATACAAGCAACATTTTTCTCATTTGTGTTTTTATCCATTTCTCCTCATCACAAACTAACATGCGGTTTTCATAAATGCAGAATTTAAGAACAAAGTGAAGAAAGAATCAATCACTTGTGCTCATTAAATGTTGTGAATTCTAAATTTCCACTAAACGTTAATTATATTTTCCTTTTTTTCAAAACAGAAGGTTTCAGTTGTGCTTTTTAAGGAATACTTGAAATTAGCAACATTGTAAAAACTTCATCTTGTCTTTATTGCACGTAGAGAGTTTTGTACAATATTTGTATTGTTTGCAGAATGAAATCGATAAAATAGCGGTGGTGGTAAATAAATGAATTCACGCGATCTATTTATAATAATAATAATAATTTCTATGAGGGGTGAAAATTAAAAAATTTGCAAAAGTAGACCGTGATGATGATTCTTCGATATTGAATGCGAAACCAGGTCCTGTTGAGACTTACCCGACTGATTGAATTTAGTCAGTAAGAATTAGCATGCATTGTGATGAAAATGGCTGATCTGGGAAGCAGGGAGCTGGGAAAAAGAACTTTTATCATTCGCTACATATTATAGTAAACATACACACACACATACACATTTTGTCAAAAAGAAAATGATACAAATAGTGAAATTGCTAATCATAGCAACGCATCGTTGCGTGAGACACTAGAACGGATGTTGACCGGATAGAATTGAAATACAATTTTTGTGTACAACTAAGAATTGGAAGAATACAAAAATCTAAGAATCTATTCCATTACCTGCAATGTTGAAGAGGACCAGACTGTGGATTGTACTAAGCAGTTTGTGCGATAGCGAAGAATATTGCACATTTTTGGTGACTGGACATTGTTCATCGGAAAGCAATGAGGAAATGCAGAAACAAGCGACATTTGCCGTCGAAGTGAGTGGAAAGAATAACCGAGATGGAGGAAATAGATGAAGGGAAAATATAACCGACAGTGAGAGGAAGACCGCACAGAGCGAAGCGGACGATTTATTATGTTGACCGAAGAGCTTTGCTAGGACTGAAAAATGGCGCCTTGCTGAGAGTCGGCCGTTCTGCAGACGCGCGTTAAGCTGGAATAAGCTGACCAGGGTCAGGCGGCTAATTCAAAGCTTCCGCGATCACCTGTCATCTGGACATGGACCATATTTCACCGCAGGTGACGGCATAACAGCACAGCGGTTCTCTTGCGTCTTTGGGTCAGGGGCCTTCTCTACTGCTACTTCAACCCTTGCTCATCTTTTTCATTTACGTGAGGTCGAAGCTAATTGATGCCACCAGCTAGTGAATTACAATAGCTGCGCCCAGATGTTCTTGCTTGACTAGCTCTTTCAGCAGTTAGATGAATCTATTGTGACGAACCGCAACTGGAGGGTTTACCTGCGACTGATCGGCGCCGATCGTTTAAATCATATCATCTGGTCGACGACTCTTCATCACTAGCTTATTCAGCAGTAGTGCTTTATTAATAAAAAAAAACGTGTTCAGTCGCGTTATGCTATTTAAAATCTCTATATCTACATCACTACAGTCCGTTTGTCGTCAAAAAAATTAAGATTCGTTTTGTGGGAAAGGAAGGGGCTTTCGAGAAATGCTATCCAGATAATAACAATGTTCATATATTTTCCAAATGCAAATCATAAAAGCATATCATCAGTTCACATCTCATACTCGTCGATGAGCAAAAAACTATTGTCGTCTGGTTTTTTAAAAAAAAATTGTGTTTGCCTGCTGTTAAATTGTCACGTTTCAACCTGTATTCTTGTTTCTATGCACAACTGCACAATGATGTTATTATTATTATTATTCCGCTATTATAGCATGCATGCAAACTAGGATATTATACTTTTAACTGCGTTTCAAATGTGGCACGTGTTTTTGTTGAAGAAATGTATTTATTAGTGTTATTATTTTGAACGTTTCTATTCTTTGCAACTGGTTAATTTCTTTTTGCCGAAAACGAAGACATTTCAAGCAGAACAAGATTAACATTTTCGGTTATCACCATTTCATTAATTTTAAAAGCAAGGTTGAGAAAGAAATTAATCTTTTTTTCGTTACACAGCAATTTTTATATAAGTGAAATATAAGCAGTTAGTTATTCAACAACAAAGAAATATGCCCCACTGAACATTCTCTCAAATCAGTTGTATTGTTTGCTATAGGTTTATTTGTTTTTGTTGTTCTTCTAATATCAGTATGTAATATAATTTTAAGCTTAATTAATTTTTAAAAAAAGTAAAAAAGTATACTCAATTCACTATATGTACAAACTATTATAGTTTATTTCCTGTTCGCTTGTTTATGCATAAGCGGAAGTAATGCTCTGGGTTATGTAATATTAGATTATTGGTCAAACAAATTTGAATTTCAAATTGTGATTGATAATGAATTAGCATATTCCTAATCAGTATGATCAGTAGATGAGTTTAACAGCAAGCTTATGATTTTGTGGAGACGAAAATAAATGTCTGTTGGACTTTACTTTATTATAAACATTATTATCGCTGCAGTATTTACTCACTCGCGCGCATTGTACATTTATTTTACTAATTGAATCCTGTACTGATAGTTGAAAGCATTGCTAAACCACCAGGAAATTTTTAAAAGTTAATTATTTTGTTTGAACTGTGCAATTTTTATTTGAAGAAATGAAAAAAGTACATTTTTATAGGTTTAAAAAGAAATTTATGTCCTCTTTTGATTTTATGATTTCCTAAGATTACCTGAACTAAGTATCATTAGTGAAGAGCAACGGGCAATTTGCGTGCGCGTGTGTGTATGTGTGAGTTTATTCTGAGATTCTTCTTCTTCTTCTTCTATTCTTGCAACCATCTTTTTACAGCTTATTAGAAAAGAAAATAGTTGAATAATCACAACATAGTAGTAGTGCAAGTGCAGTGCATAATTTCAAACAAATTTGAGAAAGCCCAACAAACTTGTTGATCTGTGGATAAACTGAATTGAAAACTCAACAGTATATACATTGTAGTAATTGTAGCAGTGTTGATGACATGTATGAATATCGAGTCTTCATGAAAGAAGTATCAACCATTTTTCCTGTGCTATGCACCTTTGATGGAAAAATAGAAAACTGTTTGATTTATACAGCAATACACCAACCAATATATATATATATATATATATATATATATATATATATAATTTCTAATATGTTTCAATATTAATATATATATATATATATATATATATACTGAAAATAAGTTGGCTTAATTGAATTTGGTTGCTATTGTTAATTTGCCATAAATATGGTTGATGTTGCTATTTTGTAACTTGTTCTGTTAAATGTGAATGGAAAAGAGATTACTCTCCAAGTCCAAGTTGGGTAGGACATGGTAAGCTAACTGCTGAAGATCAGCTTGTTGAAAAAGGATATAATTTGGTGCAGCGTCGGATTTCGGTTCATGTTGCCAAACAAAAGTAGAACCGAAAAAAAGGTTCGACCTTGACACCTGCATCGTACTGTTTGTCCATCTCCATTCAGGAACGAGTTGGGCAAACAAGCTGGCCCCTGTTTAACAACCTTCCAGGCTAGACCGGACTGAGTAACAACATTGCCTTCCTTTCTGCCTGCTTGCTTGTCTGCTTGCTTGCTTGCTTGTTGGGATGGTTGTAAAACTCGCGTGCAAGTTTGATAATGCTGCTAGTGTAGAAAAATGCCAACCGAGAGACAGCATCTTGGTCTCGATTGCTGTGACATTGTCGAGGTCAAATATCTAGCCAATTTGACCCCATCGGAACAGAAGAAGATGAAGAAGAAGGAGGTGCGCAGGTGTCGAATTTGCTGTGTTGCTAGTTTTTGATTTCATCCTCGTCAATGTAAGCAACAACGCTGCCCTTAGCAATTAACCTTGATCGTTTTTATTACTGTAATAGTGTCAAGGCAGAAAACAGAACAGCAGTTATGGAATGATTAGGATCGTTAATTTTATTACTGCGCAGCTATAATAATTGCAATAACAACAAGTGAACTCGATTATGATGATGATGATGATGATGATGATGATTCTTGCAATTTTCTTAACTTATTATAAAATGTATGAAAACATAATACGAGGAAAAGTGATCGACAATTATAACTTGTTGATATTACAGCATAGCATGACACAAGCCACAGGGTAAAGCAGTGACTGTTTAAAGAATGGCAAGATGAACGAAGAGGAAAAACTGAGCCGAAGCTGCTAAAATTGCAAAACAAGAAAAGCGTGGCAGCAGTGTTAAATGAGAAAAATAGAAAAAGCTTTTTCTGAAGCAAAAAGCATCAACTGCAGCTATATATTGGCAAAAATGTGCATACTTGCTGAAACACACACACACACAACCGTCTGGGGGAGAACGTTGACTTGTTGAAAAGGACAGGGCAGCTGCTGAAATGGCCATTATGCAGTGTAAGGTAAAATTTGGCGGAAAATATTTGATTTATTAGCCAGCGGAAAAAGGAATCGGTCGAAATATGTTCAACAACTGACTCGACACTGAAGTAGCGTGTAAAACGGGCGGGGAACGTGATCTCGACAACTTTTTGGATTTTTTTTCATTGCTTTTGATGCATAGCTCTTATCTCTCTCTCTCTCTCCTTTTCTTATTCTACTTATCAATGATGGCACGTGACAAATGAAAATTCTCATGTTTGCATTGTAATCGAAACAAAATTAACAAACACGAAATTGTGAAGCATGCTTATTTAAGTTGATACAATTATGATAAGTTGAATTAGCGGGAAAAAGGTGATTGTAATAGTGTCTCCAAAAATGATACTTTCTCAACAAATAAGCATGCACTTGCAGAAGTGGAGAGAGGAAAAGCGGCCGCTGTTCCGTTAAAGCTTGCGGAAACGAATTTTTCTCTCCTATTTTCAAACACTGTGTTTCAATGTGAAATTGGTATCAGAGATAAAATATAGCAAATGTTGATCGATAAGAGCAGAGGGTGTAAGGTTTTTTTTTTAAAAAAAAAGTTAATATTAAAAAAAATACCAAGATGTTTGCAAAGATGATACATTGTCAGTTGTCAAAGTTGTCAGAGCCAGTATGATGAGGATAAAGTACAGCAGATGTGATTTAGTTTGAGCAGGGAAAAGACAGACGCAAGTGGTTAGTGCGCAAACATGAATGAACAGGTTAACAAGTACAGAAGTACGTCAGCAGTAAATAGCGTTAGCAAATAGCAGCAGTTTGCAGTTGCATTAAAATGTCAACGAATGCAACTAGACTTTGTTGAATGAAATTTTTAAAATTGACTGACTACAACAAATGCAAAAATGCGCAAAATCAATGACGCTTGGTCTGCAAAATGTCCTAGTCTCTTCGCTTGGTCGAACGGGATTTTGCGCCTTTCAGGACAGATTTGCGACCGATAAAGGATTTTGACAAGCCAATTGTTCATGTCAGATGGTAGAGCGATGCTTTTTCCCAGGATGCCGTTTTCTTATAATTTTTAAATTGATCTACTGCATTTGGCAATCTCAACGATGCTTTAATTACTGAGCCTTGAGGATTTACCCCGTGTCTCGCGTGCGCTTGGTCGAAATGTCAAAAGTTGCTATCGTAGTTTGAAATGACATAACGACATCATGCTGCAGGAAATCTCACACTCGTTTGTTCATTTTCTTGCGAGTTTTTCAATTTTTGAAACTATAACTTGTCCTAATAAAGGGGATCATGACGCGCAAGTAAAATTGGACCGGATACTCATTCATATTATACAATGCGAGCTTAATGCAGATTATTTGTACCAAATCCAACACCACCAGTGGTAGTGTTTCTGAACAGTTTTTTTCCTAATCATTCCCATTGGTCATCTATCATTGATCGATCGATCGATTGATGCTTTCGCTTGGAAAGGTGTGATAGAATACTCCGCCTGCGTGGAAAGTGTATTACAGCTTATATTATCAATGAGTTTGAAGAAGGGAAAAAGTATTAATATCTCATTAATGGACTGAATTAATGATGACTTTTGATGAGCTAGCTCGACGTCAACTATGTTATTAGCAGCAGTGAAATGTTCAGAATTATTTGAATCACTCACTGGTGACTGATTTTAAAATGCATCTGAAGTTGATTTCAATTTAAGTGATTTTCCAACTTGCTAATCGAAAGATTGCTTGCTTATTGCGTTGGAAAATTTCGAAATAAATCACTTCAACAATCTGAATGCTCAAAAATGCCTAAGAGAATAATTGCACATTTTTATCACATTGTACTTTTTGACGACTCTATTTGCCTGAATCTGTGGTTTTCTCAACCAATTTGATCGTAACGTTCTTTTCATTACAGCATTTTTGCATAATAAGAAAAATTGCTGAACACTTTTTCAGTTGTTTTCTTCTGTGTAGTAGTTTCTGAAAAAACTTATCCTCTCGTCAAGCTGATTGTTGTTGAGATCCATCATTATATGTATATATAATGAACACTCTTCGAGAAAGTGGCCGAAATGGGATGTTTGAATGTGAACATGAACTTGCAAAATGTTTGCTTTTTGTCCTGCGTAGAAGAAATTAGGCTAATTACTAAAAATTCGAATAATACAAACTGAATGTAAAACGTTGAACTGTTGTGAGTGAGTGAGAAAAAGTGAAGTTTATAAGCCAATGCTTGATCAATGCACAATGCACCCGTTGTTGGACGCGTTGAAAAGATGACGAATTATTTTGTACAATAATGAACAAATGGGATATCCGGTACCAGCGGAGTCATAGGTCACAGGAAATGAGCCTCGATGGTAGTCAGCTAATCGAACAGATCGTTTTCTAGTCATGGTTGATTTACTGGTCACCAACGAGTAGTTGGTTGGTTGTATTTTTTATTTTTGTCCATGCCGCTCAACTCGAGTACCAAATGTGCTCTGTTGAGTTGAAGCGGAGACGGAAAAGACGGTCCACGTTGGCGGCTAACAGACCACACAAACGCTAATATAATTAATTATGAGAACACCTGCTTAATGCAGACTTGGACAGTTAGAACACGACAGACTGTAGCTGCACGTCTGAGTGATCAAAATGTACCGGCTGATAATTGAACAGGTGGAAATGCCGTCGGTCCATTGGGTTTCTGACGATCAAAGAGCTCAAGCAAGCGAAGGTCATGATGGGTCGGTCATAAATGAACGCTCATATTCTTTTTAACGACAGCCAGCCAGGGGGCTGAAGTCAACTAGCCGCTCGTTGGAGCTTGTCAACGCCAGATTTACGAGCTGCTCAGAAGGTCTTTGCCGACCGGTCGTCGACCATTCAACAACACAATCCTTCTACAAACTGGACCCTATTCAAGTTATATTATTAAATTGTCCATTGAGGCTAATGTGTTTTTTCTTCCAAGGTGTTGATCGTAATCGGACAATATTCTTCTATTCGTAAAGAACAATTTACAATGTTTCATATTATCATCTATCAGTCGACGACACAAACAACCTTTGCAATAAAAACTGAAGCAGAAAAAGGTTCTACGCAACACGCATAAGTGTGCATCTATTACAGAAAATAATTCCATATGCCTGCAGCATTGCATAATTAATAGTTTCCCTTTTCTCAGTGTTCCGTTTAACAATAAATGATTATCATCATTTAGCGCTGTGCACTATTTTATCGTTTGTTGTTTAATAATTTTCTTCCCCTCTGAAGATGTTTAAATTTGCCTTCGGCTTGTTCTACATCAGCATTTTGTACGTTATTGTGGAAACATTTTCTGATCCCTTTCTGAACAATCTCATTCATTTGAAAGTAACAATGTACAGAGACAATTTATCTTAGCCGGATGTTAAGGAAATGACATCATGCAATAAATTATATTAGTAATTTATGCGAAATTCTTCAATAGGGCATTAATTTACTATTTAAAGTTTTTCAGAGGCGTCAATTCTACTTTTACAACAACTAGGCCTGGTGGTTTTTCCGGATGTAACTTCCAAATTTATAGAGTTGGATTGAAGTTTTGTGAAATTTATGACTTTCGAATGTCGATCAAAATTGTAAATTATACTTTATTTAAATATTGCTACACTGCTTTTGTTACCAAGAGTTCACCTCATGAAATGTGTCCAAGCATTTAGGTTGGGACAGATTCACTGCTTTTCACGCAGAATAATAATAATTATAATAATAGCAAAGCGAATTCAAATGTTTTGTAGAATATTTTTTTTTAATCACAAACAAGCAACTGAAAGTTGTGGTTATTGAACAGCTTGTAAATGTGATCTTCAGTAAATGAAAAAGCTAATCTATTACCTGCCAACGTTATTTTGTAGTTTTTACTTTTTTAACAGACTAGCCTGGTAAATTGTTCAAACGGAATTTTGCTCAAAATTCATCAAACGCAGGAGTTGAAATTGTTGATAGTCTTTTGAATGAATGAAAGAAAAATATTATTTCCTTTGCTTTACTCTGCAATGTTGAATACTGTATATAAATCAGTACCCTGTGTCTTGTCCAGTTATGATCATGATGAAATATCTTTCAATGGTATATAGCATTTGCTAAAGAAAAAGTTTTAAAATTATCGGTATTTTTATTCAGCATTTTTTGTTTGATCTAAGACTTTGTCACTGAGACACGCCCTGTTTTTCTGCGTTCATGCACGATATGTCATAAAAGTGCAATTTACATTCAATAATGAATGGTGTAATCAATTCTGACAAAGAGAAATATTGTTTTAGCCTTTTTCATGGTACAGTTTTTTTTCAGATAAACTCATTTACCTATCTACTTAGCATTCGAAATATTGTACACTAACTATTACCGTATAGGTTGACAGATCTTTGTGATACAAATGTGATACAGCAAAACAAAAGGACTGACTGACTGTCTTAAAGGAGAGAGAGAGAGAGAGAGAGAGTAGTAGATTGCGATCCATTAACCAGATGATCCAAGTCGTGACTGACGTGTATTTGAATTTTAACAGCAACTTACATGCCTCATTCCACCGGAATACTCACCAGCTGTCCGCCTATAGCTAAGAGTGAAGAAATCTTCTTACTTTTTTCATTTTCTTATCATTTTGGAAATAGCTGGCAGGTTTCCAGATTATCATCTGCATTTTGACTAAGCAGTTGAGTACTTGTTGATCGATAGAAACAATATGTGAGATAGAATTTTTACAATGTTTCAGAGAAAAGAAATTTTTTTCTGTTAACATTCCCAGATGCGAATAACTGAGCAACAATTCTTTCTGACTTTGAAAACTGAAATCGATCTAACTGTAAAACGTTGTCGAAATAGTTGAGCTCAACTGAAAAATTCCTTTCTTAACAAGCGCGGCTAAAAATCTAGCAGCAGGATATATGCACACATGCACATAGATTTTTGAATGAAGCGAAAATGATTTTTATCGCAACGCGGGCCATATGGAAAAGCGTGGGTTAAGTTAGCTGCCGTTTGTCGACTGGAAATTGGCCTTGCCATTTTCAAGCTGGCAACCCTTCTCCGCTTTCTTTCCGATGCGTGTGCTTAGTGAGCTGAAATATTATCCTGGACAAAGGATAGCAGATGAACGTGAAACTGGAGAGCACATCAAAGCTATTCAGTATTTGCCGATCAGTCGACAAACGTGAATGCAAGTTACATCGTATATTGTCTCACAGAAACAGGAGGAGAGAAAAAATAACTTACCGCATATTGATTGAAAAAAAATTAACTTTGCCACAAAGTGAGCAGAAACTAGTGCATTATTATGCATACGCGTTAGCGGATTGAATATCACACATGCACGCACGCATTGACACACGTGGACACACTCACAAAAGTTTATACTATGATAGTATTAATAATTTAACAGCTCTGCTGCTAAGTTGATGAAGAACAGTCGAGTGAAAAGAAAAAAAAACAAATTCTGTTGGTACATACCGATGTTGATGCATGGAAGGAAGTGTTGTCGATTGTATTTTTATTTGTAGCGTGCGGAACAGTTGATTTGAGTATATTCTGAAATTTAATACTGACATTGATAAAAAAAGAAAAAAAAATTCCAGATGGACAACAAGACCCAAAGAAAAGTCTCCTTTACCTTTTCTGTTTCGATTAATGGTGACAAGTCTCGTCGAAAATGAAGCAGATTTTTTTGAAAATGGCTTGTCAATGAACGGAGACGATCATGCAAATTGACCAGGTCGATCAGGAGACCATGCTGGCGAGGTCCAATGCGTCTACTGAGATGGACCATGTTTTTTTGTAATTTTGAAAGTCGATGCACTTGATCGTTGAACTTCATCGACCAATCATTCAATGGATGTCCGCCGAGCAGCATGCTTTTTGGAATTGACGTTGCAAAGCAGCTATAGTTGGCTACAACGTTCAACGAACTCGTGTGAAGATTAAATGAAGTTCGAAGTGAAAAAAAAAGCATTTAGTCCAGGTCGGAGATGACCAGGATGGAATCCTAGACACGCGCAGAGCAGAGGCGGTTCTCACGCGAGTGACAGACACGCTAGGCTATCAGGGTCGATCAAGCTGCTGTCAGGCTAGCGGCGCCTTGTAAGCACCGGTTTGCGTGTAAGATCGCGTTGCGCAATTTGGAAACAGATCTCTGGCGACCGATTGACCCTCAACGAAAACTGGTCCACTGCTTGAGGAAAGAGCATTTCATATTGGTGTTTCTATTGTCAAGCTGACTGGTGGTGGTGCATCGTGTACAGCGTTGCTTGCTTACTTGTAACAGTGGTGCTCGACTGGCTGGCTGAGAAGCGGTTCGAACGCTGCAATGAATGGGGCGGAGTTGTGATACGGCGCAAGCCAATCATCGTTCGTTGGATTTCTTTTGCATTTCCAAGCGTTAACAGCACATATACGCACGGCACTGCGTCTTTCTGTTTGGAAAATTGCTTGGAGGCCGTGGTCGTTCGTTGACCTGCATCGGCTGTGGCTCGCATGACAGATAGATAGATCTGCACCATTGCTGCAAAAAAGGTCGCCGCTGTCGCATCGACGTTGATCGTTTCCATCAGTCCGTCGTGGCCAGCAGACCATGACTTAATATCGTCAGTGGTGGTTAAGATGGGCTTGTCATTTGGTCATTTGGTTGGGTGTTTCGATTTCAAGAAACGAGCAGCAGTAGCAGAGCTTCTATTGAAAAATAGCCATCTAAATGTTAGCCAGTGTTAGCAAATGTTGGATTTGCTGAATCAAGTTCAAGTTGGTTGAATTGAAAAAAGCTGATAAATGCTTCCAGTGCAATCAAGAGATCAAAAAACGAAAGAAACAAATACAAATTGAGCTAAAATTCTTGCTTGCATCTTTTTGTTTTGTTTTCATATTTTATATTTTAGCTTGTTGAATGAAAATTGATCAGAATTGATCTGCATAGCGGTGTTAATTGTCACATTCGTGTTCATTGTGTTTGATGGTAAACAAAAACTGACGAGGAATGTTCAAATTCACAAGCAACAATTGTGCTTGTATTGCTTGCGAACGATACTGGAAAGGGGGAGGAGGAGGGGGGGGGGAGAACTTTTGTTCATTGAGATGATTGAGAACAAAATTTAGATTTAAATTTATTATTTCATGTTTGGAAACAAATTCTGTTGTTGCATTTCATCAGATTTATTAGCTGCAACGTTTCAATTGAATTGTAAAATGTTTCAAATTCAAAGGTGTTCAATTTATTTCATACTTTCGATGAATGAAATTTCTTGAAAAGCAAGCAAAACACTTCTCTTTCTTGGAATTGGACCGACAGAATAACCTTTCCACTGTGCAAAATACACACTACATTGCTTGCTTGTTTGGCATTTGTTTAATCGACCGATTTGTAAAAATTGAAACATTCATCTGACACCTCCCATTACGACGAAAAAGACACGAATCTCGTCTAGCAGGTGCATCATTGGAGGACGTGATGACGATGATGACAATGCATATTTTATACACGTCAGAATTTTTGGTCCGAGGACGTTTTAATCGGGCTGACAGATATTCTTGCGGCTTAGATACTGATCATTTTTGTGTCATTCAGCGATTGGCAGTTCTACATGCGCCGTTGTTACGGAAACAGTTCTGTTGCATTGTATCGTGTTGCGAAGATGATGCATGAGATATTATAATTATAATAATAATTATTATTACTGTTGTTTTACAGTTTCTAAAATGAATTACTTGATGAATTTCTAAAATATGCAATTTTAAACTTTGATCTATGTTGTTTTCTTTATTCGTCTATTTTTAATTTTGGAAAACATCCAGGAATCATTTCATTTGTTTCATTCAATTGAGCAGGAAAGGATTGAAATTTCTTTTTTTTTTTTTATTTACCAGAATGTTTGCTATTATATTTGACAAATTTGCAAATCGAACAACAGCAAGCAAGCATGCGAGCAAAATTAGATGGGAAACAAAAATTTCATCCAGGTGAGATGTTGTATTGGAAGGAAGGAAACGCCCACGTCGCTGATAAGGCGTGGTCTTAACCTTTTCTTTTAACTAATAACACGTCAGCAGTTTATCTCACTTGGCAGCGTTTTTGTTTGACACTTTAGTCAGATAGTTTTAAGTGTTTTTTTTATAATTTACGTCATATTGCATTTAGAATTAATTTGTAACGATGTAAAATGTATAAGTGCTGTTTTTATTGAAAAAAATTTTGCCATGACACATATGCAAATAGAAATTTCAATGATTTTAATTTTTGGAGATTATAGTTACTGTTTGTGCGAATAGAGTACGTTGAAATTGAGTGATAAGTCAAAGTGATAAGTTTGCTGTTGCGAACACAAACGCCTCGAGCACTAGCTAATTCGCGGCCCCCAATTAGCTTGCTTATGTCAATCGGCTCCAGAGAGGCTTGATGCAAATTACCATATTTGTTCTTTTCTCCATTTTCCTTGCGATAACAGTATGTTGATGAGAAATGAATTTCTTCTTTTCCATTTATACAATGTTACAAAGTCCCTGTTTCACCTATGAACAGATATGGCTGCTTATGATTGAAAGTGATTAGCTATTTTTAAAGGAATTTTTAGAAAATCGACCACCTCCTGCCACCCTAGTTGTTCAGTGGTATCAGTATTCACATTTTTAAATAGTTATGCGCTCGTTTTGATTTCTTGATTTGTTTAAATTGATCATATTTATTGTTGTAATGGTTCGTTGTATCATTTCAATCTGTAAGCAGCATTCAGATTGCATAGCACGTTGTTCATTCAAACGAAATAGTGTATTTTTTGTATTACTTAAACATGTATTTTTTTGTTTAATTTTATTTCATCTCTGAAGAAAATTTCTTTCATTAATTTTGTAATTTAAATTTTCAATGCGTCTCAATTGTTCTTTAAAGCGGTAATAAGTTTTCCAGGAATATTGTTCTGGTCAACAATATTTTTCTTATGTTTACTTATGTTTTTTGGGTTAAGTTAATGTCAATGCATGCTTACGTTGCGTTTCTGTGTTGAAACTTGAGATATCGTAGTTTGTAACATTTACCGTTTAACATATTTACCATTTGGAGAAAAGGACATATTGTTGATTTGTGCAATTTTAAAAAGTTGAATCATTTTTTAAATAACAATAAAATTCACATCGAAGGTTTTAAGCCAACAATGCAAGAAGAAGAACATTGTAATGTTGAAAAGTTAATAATAAAAATAATATGTGTATGTGTATAAGTGGGGGTGTAAGTTGGAATCAAAACCCAAGCCAAATGTAAGAAAGAAGAAGTAGGTTGGTCTTTGTTTGCTGAATATTAAGCAACAGTTTATTGTGGTGATTGTGAAAAATTAAAAATAAATTAGCTTAGCAAAAGCAAATGGCCGTGTAGTAAACAGGAAGCCATACGTGCATGCATTGGCAATGCAGATGGTCAAGCATTGAAAAACCTCTCTCTTATAGATGGAGTTCAGATATTGATTCAAGATTCAATTGAGAAATGCTAAATTTATTTTGCATAAATGAAATGGGATAATTATACACGAAGTTAGCAAAAGTCGAAATTGCACTTGATTTTAATAATTTGAGGTCGACAAGAATGACAACAACTTGTTCGCTTATTCTCATACAGTATATGGATAGAGTTTTGAAATAATATTTCTAGACTGTCCAGTTAGTATAGATAAATATAATCGACAGTGCTGTATGTTTTATCTGTGCATTTTTAGCAGGTGGATCATTTAGTTTGTAAAGATCATCTGCTCAGATGAAGTGAGAATGTGAATGAGAAGAACGATATAACAACAATAAGAATGGAGAGATAAATAGAAATTGAGAGACAATTGATCGACTGGGAATGGGATAGGTTTTTTTCTTCCAAATCTGCATTGCTTGTTCAGCTCTTGGTTGAAGTAATGTGAAGTTGGTAAACTTTGTCAGCTGTTTAGCTTTTCTGTGCTAAAAAGGTATCGTCCCTCTAACGGCACAGATGTGGACATGGTCTTGTTCAGCTGACTGTTTGCGACAGGCGATCGTGATCAAACGAACCGCTCTAAACCGGGTTATACAACAGAACAACCCATCAAGTGGACAATGGTTAGGTGGACAGGCGCCAGGGCTAATTGCTTCAAGCCGACCACCTGACACTTTTGTACACTTTGATTTCTACAATTTGTGAATATCGATTTTGTTGCTGTGCTTTTGGTACAGCTTTCTTTTCCTCAGCAGTCATTCTTTTGGTCAGTAATTTTGCTGTTGAACAAAAGTATTCAAAATGCAAAATGTTTGAATTGAATTGAATTGAATTAATAAGAAAGAATTTTAAGCATTTTAAATGCTAACAACTAATCCCAATGTTTGAGAACATGCCCAGAATGTGAATTTCAGTAAAGTTTGTTGATAAAGTACTTTATTACTTTATTAATTTAATTATTCCAATTTTATAAGTTATTTATTTCACTGTTGATGCCTAATTATTTACAAAAAACGGACTTTGCATTGTTAGCAGAATAAATGAGCATATATATGTATGTATATTTAGGTATTTGTTTATCATTTTATTTCAGTTGAACTACTGTTCATTCAACTACTGTTGAAATATTTTTTAGAAATGGAGTTTTTTTTCTGAAAATTTGATTTCATTTTCTATTGAATTTACAATTTTAGTTTAAGTTTAAGATTAAGTTTTAGAAGTATAAGATTGACGTGAAGAATGAAGTTTAGATGAAAGTTAGTTTAAGATGGAATCTTTTCCGTAGCGTCGCAATGCCGAGTTAATTTGATTTAGCAGTGCGTGGCATATGCATAATGTATGCATAGCGTAGTTCAGTTGAATTCTTTGTCTGGAACGCTGTTTAACGAGGAACTGTATTCAAGAAATGCATTTGAAAATCATCGACAGCTTAATGAGCCATGAAATTGTTGACAGTGAAAAATTCCATTGCCATTACACGTTACATTACATTCAGGTCATCTGCGAATTGATGAAAGCTTATCAACAGCCTCGATCAAGCACTTGTTTTCTCTTCTTTTAGCCGAAAAAGAAAACAGGCAGCAATTAAAAATAGTTAATTTATTTAGTTGTAAATGTCTTCAAATGTCATTACATTTTGCTTTCTCTGCTTCCAACGTTGTCAGATAATAATAACTGCAAAAGAAGTTATGAATTATTATTGCCTTGCTGGAAGGCTCTGGTAATTTGTTTTTTGATCTGCCGATTTGGTTGGTGCCTGGAAGGTGTTTTGAATTTTAAGTTTAGTTTTTCTTTCAATAATTTACTCGTTGATTTGTATTGTATGAACGAACCTAAATCTTAAGCGTACAAGGCATTCTCAGCGTGCAATGAAATGTAAATTTTTTAATAATATTTTTTTTAATCAACACACATCACATGGCGCTGAAGAGTAATTAATTTGAAGGAAAGTATTTCGTGGCACAAAAAGTTCGAAAAGTGAACAGAAAAACAGACAGAATTTGAAAATTTGCGTTATACAATTTTTTGAATTGATGATTGAAGTCGTTGAAAATTTGGCTGATGTATTGAAATGAATAAATTATTTTCAATATCACTAAATGTATTTATGCTACTGAAATATGACATTTTCAGTTTTACGAGTATGCATGCGTTTTGCTCTGTGTTTTTGAGTTCTTGTGTAGCACTGTAGTAAGAATTGAAAAAATTTTTTTCTGTTGGAAAAATATTTTATTCAGAATAAGAATAATTCACTGTGAAAAGGGTAAAAGGTTAAAGTTAAGGATTCTTTAAAGATCATTTGTGAGCATAATTTTGAAAATTGTAAAAATTGACGATTGTTTTCTTATATGAGCTGACATTGAAAATTGTTATTCTCTTGTATTTCATCATTCTGTATTTGAATAGAGTTCGTCCGTTGCTTTTTGTCGCTATAGAAATTCATTTCGTCATTATTTCTTTTGGTTCCATAATTGCGCAAGTTTAAATTTCAAACGTATTTTTCAATTTGATGCAACTAATATGTTTAATGTTTTGCTGACGACGTCAAAAATGAATTTAATTTTTATCATTTTATGAGATCTGTACGTGAGAGTTGTACTGGAAGTTACGTAAAGGCTGCGTTGTGGATATTGTTTGATTAAAAGTGTAGTAATTTTATTGTCTTATTCAGTAATTGAATAAAAAAATTTGTTTTAAATATGATTTCTAATCTTTCATACGCATGCTAATATCTGAAATTGCTAGGTTGGGATAAATGCACTAATAAATTGAAAGAACAATGTTATTTTTTATTTGTTTCTGTTTGAGTAGAAAACCCACTTTTCAGAAATGTGAATTAATAATATTCACGTTTCGAAATTTTGTGAAACCATTTAATTTGAATTGCATTTGTGATTATTTACACAAATTACAGGGTGTTTTTTTTTTCAAATTAGAGTTGCTCAAATTATTTAAATTGAAATTATCAGCTCTATTCGATGATATGTGTAATTATTCCGTTGAATTTATTTTGTCAAAATGAAAACGAAATTAAATGCTGCATTCCAACAGCTTTTGCATTGCTTTATCGGTATTTGTGATAGATTAAGTTATGTTATATTATAAACGACTAACATTGAAAAAACAGTATGGAAATTTTCTATATAGTAATTATGAAAATGATGTAGGATAATTATGTAAGTCAAGACTAGTTCAAATTTTGATGAAATGGCATTTTACAGAAAGCTGAAATAAATAAGTTGTTAATTAATTAGCAATTTATCATATTTTATTGACAGAATTTTATTTTAAATTTTGCTCCAGTATTGATTATGTAAAGTAAAAATTTGAATTTTCAGTCAAGTTTTTCAATTTATTGATATTATTTTTGAAGAAGTATTTGTTCTAAGAACACTGCGTTGTATTTCTTATAAGTTATGACAATTTTTATTACTTTGGAAATTATTTGATGATCAATCAAAAAACTCATCAGATAGTTTTATTTTTAATTAAAAATATTTGCTGTATCTTTGTATTGCTGTTTGCGTGCTCATATTTGCATTTTTGAATTGTTCTGAAAAATTCCTGCGAGTACAATAGCGTGCAGTTAACTTGATCTTTGTACTGTAGCTATTTTTCTAACACAAGTATCTTTTGATTGTACACTGAAATCTTGAAAGCGACGGAGCAATTTTATTGTCAAGAGTTTGTTTTTGTCTAACTTTTCATTTTAAATATTACTTTTTGTATTATATATTCTTTTTTTGCTGCTTTTTGCATTTTAATTACTTTTATTTAAACAGGTTTTCTGATGTTACATTCGAATTATGAATAATGGAAAATTGGCGGTGTAAATAATGAAATATCAGTAAAAATGATATACAAATAATCCGGTGAAACTTTCAAAAATACGGAAACGCAGCAACGTAATAGCAGTTGATGTTTATTTGCAGATTAAAAAGTAATGAATATAAACAGTTTTTAGTTTATTTTGATTAACTTTAATATTTCTTTTTTGAGTATGCTTGTTAAATAAGTTTTGAATTTGCAGTGCTGTTGTTGATAATGATGATGAACTGGACAAGAACAATAATAGTTTAATGCACAGTGCAACAACGTTGACGCGTGGCTTAAGCATTATTGTATGTTTTGCTGTTTTCCAAGCAGTTTGCACTTTGCACGCTTCTGTATTCTGCACGTGTTCATGGATTGCAATATTTGTCAGCTTTTATCTGTTTTATGACTTGCAAATGTTATATTGTAATGAAGTTCTTTTGAAAATAATTTACAAACGTTTTATTTAAGATTTTCATTTTGAAATGCACACTTTCTTTTCTTACTTTAATTACACAACAAACATTTCTGATTTGTTAGCTTTTTACAATGCAAAAATAAAAAGGTTCTCCACAACCAGCTTCGAACATTAAATGACGAGGTTGCGGTTAACAAAATTTTTTCCCATGTCACGCGCATACTAGTTTGCACGTACTAAGCCACAACAATTTTAGTGGGCATGAGTGAATTTCACTTACAACACGATTACGGGACAGATCTGCTTGAAATTTCTGCACAGGTGAGGTCGTAACCGCTTTTCACTTGTTTCACTACGTTTGATAGTGAATAATTGGCCCGCTTAGCCCATGTGAAGGTGTCATCCGTAGAGCATTCAAACTTTTGCTATACCAATCATCAGGATCGCACGCATTTGCCATCGATGGAGCCATATTGAAGTGGGTTGTCTGTGTGGGATAATTTGCTGCAGGGGCAGGTTGATAGGCTGTTGAACGATTAGCCATTGACATTGGCATGCCAGTGTGTGCAACAGAGTATGGTTGATAGCTAAACAATTTGATTCATTGAATTATAATTCAAAGCAACTTTCTGTACCTGGTATACCCTCTGGGTGGAATAGCTGGTGGTGCGTACATGTTTCTCATCATGGGGCCATTACAGTGAGTAGGCAACACTGGTGGTGCCAAAGCTTTTTGAAGCTGTTTTTCTTGTTTTCTATATTTTGCACGTCTGTTCTGAAACCACACCTACAACGCAGGGACGATTATGTTGACAATGAAAAGCAGTACCGTGAACAGCGTTTCTTGTTAGTGATAAGTTTTTGAAGCTCTAAAGTACACATTTTATGGACATAAATGACGCATGAATTAATTTCATAGAGCAACTGATTTTTTTTTTATTCTACACTATTTATTTGTCCTATTTTGAGCAAAACTTAGCACATCGAGATGCAGCTCTGAACCCCGGTTCAGACCTTGATGGAATTCTACCTCAACTACTTTCCAAGTTTAGATTGTAGATTGTATATTAGTTGTATAGTTTGAAAAAAAAACTGAAGAGAAATCAATGATCATCTTCTGTTTTGGGCACTGCTTTATTGTAGTTGGATGAGTTGAATTAGGATTCGTACTGGGCTCAGCGGGTGATTTACCATCTGCTTTGTGGTAGCTGGCTAAATGGGAACAATTGACTAGCAATAGGCTTCTGTAGGCTCTCTGTCTGCATACATTGCTTTGAACAGTGCTTAGCTGTAACTTGCCAAGCGTTTTAGGGTGTTTCCTTTGACCTGAATATTAGTGAACCGTTTAATCTACGTTTGGGATGTTTCGGGTACCATCTGTGAACGTACAGTTGTCTTAGTTACATAGGCTGAGTTTTCAGCTCTTTTACTTTTCTGGCGTTCTTTAGTGGAAAATGTTTAATTTATAATTTGTTGATTACCCTAATTTGAACCTTGGTTGATCAGCTTACTAATGCTATAACTGGACTTGTGACCAGAGGGTTGGATTGATAGAGCAATTGATGATTTAATACAAGTATATTATTATTAGGGACAGCTGAAAATTTTCAAATCAATTCGAAAACCGTACTTAGACGATTGTTTACAAATTGCGCTGCATCTGTTATTTATTATGACCATTGTTATGAAACAATTAATTGTATGAGCTCAGTTTGACTACGCAAGTTTAATATGTGTTCAGACATGTTTTGAAGAACAAGCGGCAAACAAGTAAATAAACTTAAGCGGCAAACCTTCATGCACGAATACGTTGAACTATTTATTGATGCTTTTATTGAAATTTGCATTTTTGTGATACACATATATCATATACCTTATTATAGAAAAGCTTGTCTTCTGTTATGTTTAACAGGACTTGAACACATGAATGTGAGGGTGGAAGTACATAAAGCATGTGTTTTAAATAATTAAATAATATTAATAAAATAATTGTGTGATTAGCGTTTATAGCGTAGTTAATTAATTATTTATTTTAAATATATTGGAAATATATGTACATTGTTGAATAAATATTTGCAAATGGCAGCAATATTAATATCATTTACTGGACAGCAGTTTTCTGGAAAGTATATATATATATATATATATGTGTGTGTGTGTGTGTGTAAATAGAAGTTGAATGTATCTGCGTTATGAGAGATTTTTAATAATTTTTTGTCAACAGCACAAAAGACATCATGCAGTGTCAATGTAAAAAGCAGTTATAGCAGTGAAAAGTGCATGCGTGCAATGCCATTGCTGTAGGCCATTTATAAGCATGTTCATTTTAAACAGAGAAAAACTTTAACTTTTACTTTAAGCAATTGTACGTCTGTACTTTCTGTTGCTAGAGTTTAGAATTTCAAAGCTTGACACGCACGTTATTTTGCATGCAAATCAGTAGCAAATGGCAGATTCCTAAATCAGAGGATATAAAAGTAAAAAGGATCATCTTAAATGGGCAGTGTGAAGTGCAATAGCAAATTGCTAATGTAATCTATCTTACTTTGTAAAAGCGTTTCCGTGCAATAATTAAATTTTTCATTTTATTAATGGTCAAGTTTTGATTGTTCAATTAAGCGGCAGCCATCATTTTGAAGCATTGAAAAAATTTTCAGTCATTAAGATGTTTCAAATGTTTCATTAAAATATTATTAATGTCTAATGGTTACTAATAATACTGGTTGGTTATAATAGTTTAAACCAAAATAGAGGGATGTTAAGCAAATTTTAAAAAGTGAAAAAAACTGTGTTTTCTGCAATTGCGAAGAAGAAAAATTTGAAAGTCATTTCTTTTCATCATTATATTTATTATTCATTACTTTTGGGAAATTGGCAATTGTCTCATAAAAAAGAAAGCAATATTTTCAATAAGTTGCTTATAATGCGATAATGCACATTTGTCAGTGTAATTTAATTTTAAAACTAAATAATATTTCTAAAAATAAAGACATCTGAGATTGTGATCTTGTGTAAAAGACAGCGCTGAAAAGTCATTGAATTCATTTGAGAACGCTTATGGCCGACTGTTTTGAACATCATTTTTATATTTAATTAAATTATGGAGTGTTTTCTAACGTGAATAGTCATTAGTGAAAAGTTTCTATCTATTCTATTATTGTAACAGTGAAATGTTCAAAATTAAAATAAAACGAGAATCAGATGATTTTAGATGGACGATAGACAGATAGTTAGATTTTAAGTGGAAACACAACTGTTAGCTTGTTCTTGTGTTAATGCTAATGCGCATTTTTCTAATGTCAGACCAAGGGCATTCCAATGCAAGTGATACTGTAATTTGTGATAAAGAAAACTGGTAAAATCAGCGATTATTTCTTCCGATTGCTTGGGCGGTTGCATGATGTTGTCAGACTGACTAGAGTATCCAATTAGTGTCGGTGACGCGAGTAATGCTTGGATGAAGAAGGAAGCGGTGCCAATCGATCGTCAGCCGATCGATGTGACAACAGGGCCCACCTGCGGTAGAACGTCATTCGACCGCTCTCTTCCTCTTCTCTGCTGATAATCCAATTACAGGCGAGAAAAGTATTGAAATCAACTGAATTACAGTATGCCTTCTCGGGAGGGACCAACCGGCTGTACATGAAGAGGCTATCGAACCGACAGCTTGGCTAGAGGATACCTGATCAAGTGGCAGATTGCTTGTGAAACATTGGAAACGCTTTGTACCAGATGGTCGACCTTAGATTGGGTCGGACCTCCTACGGCTTGTAATTAAGTCACTTATTTTGTAACTGCGTCCTATCAGCGCCTCATCTTGTTCGTTGATCATTTTCAAATCAATAAACACGTTGTGTTCTGCTTAGATGATTCAGATCACGTCTTTCAACTAGCTTTTCTGAATTTAGTGCACGTTTCTTGAAATTCATGGCTTGTGGATGAAATTCTCCCCAGAGTTGGCTAGAAAACTTCAATCTATCGATTCTTCAGTAGAAATAAATTACCATTAATCAGAATGCGGATGGACTGTTTAGCTAGTCTGTTTTTCACTTTAATAAAATTTTGAACGCAACATTCTGGTGTTGGGAGCGTTAAAGTTACTGTAGAATCGTTGTTACCTGAATGCGGGCTTCGTTAAGCTTCGTCACTCGGGCAAGTTCCTCTCTGACATAAATGTCAGGGTAATGACTTTTTCCAAACGCCGCTTCTAGTTCTTGCAGTTGCTCCTGAGTGAATGTGGTTCTGTGCCGTCGACGTGCAGGAGTTGGTGGCACACTGGCGACAGATGATGAAGCATAAGAACTTCTTTCTGATTTGATCTTCTTAAAGGCGCCGTCTAAATTGAAAATATTTTACCATTAGTTTGTTTCATTGCATAGTTCAAGGGGAAAAGCTAGTCAGAAAATGTTTAAAAATGATATCAGGAAGGCAAAAGTTTTAAATTAGTTTAAAAAAGAATTGTAATTAGCAGCTGTAGAAATTTATAACTGCCTTTAAATTATATCTTAGATGATGAGTGACTATTTGAGAGTAAGTGAAGCTCCTCGCAATGGTTTATTTATTAGCGTCAAAGTGAGTTAATTGGTCTGAGAATTAGCTAACAGAGGTGGTCGAGTTGTTGTTATAAAAAAAAAGAAATTCAGAATATGGTCAGTTAACCTTAAAAAATTACAGGATCGAAGTAATAAACAAAAGCAATGCAGTATTCTCCAGTTGACTGACTTATTCTGAAAACAAATAATAAAACAATGCAATTATTGTGCGTGAACTGGTTGATGTGGATTACTGATGATATTTAGCTGGTTTCTTTTTTACAGAAGACATATTTATTGTGATTGTTGTTGTAATGTGAACATAGTTGTAGTGTGTAATGAATCACATAAATATCACAGTTTTGTAAATTGAAGAAATTGAAACGGTACTTCAAATGAGTGTTCATAATGAAAATTTATTAGAGATGTTCAATTTAATAAGCATGGTATTTTTGCTGTTGTAATTATTTTTGCTCTAATGCAATTGTGGAAAACTATACATGAGTTACATTTTTATAAACCAGGTTATATTTGAACAGTGCATGCTGTTGAAGTATTGAGAGTGAAAATAGAAAAAAATATTCTCAGTTATGTGGTGACCGTTTCGGTTATTGACAGCGAGCTGTGTTGAGCTGATTAAAGGGAAATCTAGTTACTTTCCGCCTGAAGAGTTGGCAAGCGGCTTTTCGATTTTGGTCGATTCAATTTCAAATGTGATTCTCAACTGTCGAAGTTGAGGCTGCTTCATTCTTTAGAAAAGTTATCTTTGAAAGGGTTAGGCGCATTTCCTTTTCTTGAATGCTCTCTCGATGGGACAAAACGGCGCAAAGCGGTCCTCAATTTACAAACAATTTCTTTGGAAAATCTCCAACTATTGTATCAATTAAAAAATTCAACTCAACTACCTTTTCAACACTTGAAATGCATTCCACCGCACGTTAGCATCTATATTATGCATATATACATGCGTACATACACACACACACACACACACAACATATAAGTATATATGTATATATGTATATAAAGCGTTTGCAAATTATGCATGGAAGATTATAAAATAAACAAAGACAGTGATAAATTAAATAATAATTAAAGTAAAAAAAACAGAATCTTAAACAAAGAATGGTTGATGTTTCCGCTTTAACCACTTATTTTGGAATGCTTTGAAAAATTGAGAGTGCCGAAAACTTATTGTATGCCTGTCGTTAACATGCATTTTAATCAAATTAAACAACCAACAACAAACTTCCATATTTATAAATTTTTATTTATTTATTTATTTACTTACATATGCACGCATGCATGTATGTATGTATGTATGTATGTATGTATGTATGTGCCTGTCTAATAATTTTTTTCTATTTTTTGCATAAAAGTTCCTTTACTTTAAACATGATAGTGTTTACATTTTCAATTATTAAAAACATATAATTGCTTTTCAGTTTTTAATTTTTACATAAAATTCTTACTTGAATAAATAGTATGCAGTAATTATGTACAACGATAAAGTAGAACAGTAAGTAAGTAAAAAAGTAATACATATACATATAGTAGAAAGATTGCTGCTGTTCATTTTGCAACTCGGTTTCACATCTTTTGTAACTTTTATTGAAAATGGACTTTTGCATTAGTGAAATGGGTAAAAAATGTAAATTTAGTTGTTGATTAAATTTTACGCGCTTTTGTTTTTTCATCTAAAGCGCGTAAATGCAAATAATATTGCACCAAAGAAAAGAAAAGAAATGTACTTGTTTATTTGTAATTTCAAGAAAGTCACCACGCAAGTTTTTAAATAACTGATTTTTAAACAATAATTTTAAGGTGACAACAATTAGAAAAACATTAATTTGCGGGAAAGTGAAGTTTCATATTTGTTAAATGTTTTGCATGTAAAATGGGTTATTCTTTAATAATCATTGTTTCATTTTTGTAAAAAAATTTATAGCTATATGTCAGTTTCTGTGAATGTAATATATATTAAATATTAAAAGGATATTAGTATATTCAGTATGTTAGTTTTAACCGTGCTTAAAAAGTGACAAAAATTGTTTAAGTTACAATTCATTCAAGTAAATGAATATGTAGTACACGCATATATATATATATATATATATATATATATCTGTCTGCCTACATACATGCATACATATAATAAATACACGCACGCATAAATATAAATGCAATATATATATATATATATATATATATATATATATATATATATATATATATATATATATATATATATATATATATATATATATATTGCAATTACAATTACATAATGTAATATGCTTAATGCCATTATGAAAAGAGATATGATTTACCAGGTGAATCACCAATTGTTGTGGTTGTAGTTCGCTGTTGAATAGATAGTGGCACTTGCTCTAAACTGTAGTAAGGATTGTGATAAGTTGCTGCGGCTGCTGCTGCAGCAGGGTCACATTTCACTTTTCCTACATTTGGATCTATCAAAGATGCATCATGAGTATTTTGAGGAGTTTGATGAACATCCGTATTTCCAGTAGTTGTTCGTCCAGTGCAGGTACTAACAATTCCAGCGGCAGTGGAATTAGAAGCCGCAATCGCTGCAGCTGCCGCTGCAGCAGCAGTATTTGCCGCAAGATCAGCCATAGTTGTGCAAAAGCGATAAGATTTAATTTATTACCGTCGACGATTGAATCTATTAGGTCAGTATTAGCTGTTTAACCTAACTGCCACCTTTACTTATTGCATTGTAGTGAGATAACGCTACTGTAATGCAAACGAAGTTAAAGATGTAAATGGTGGATGGGGCGGCGACCGTTGACAAGCTGAAAAGGAGGGCTGGCGGCCGTTTCTCTAATCGAACCAATCAGCGTTCCGTTTGAAGCTGATTGTCCAACGATTGGCTCTCGATGTGAACTCACTGCGATATGATCTAATAAGGCGATCTGTAATTGAATTTGTCATGACTACTCATGCGCATGTCAGACCAAATTTTCTTGCTTGTCAACAGCTAGACCCGGGCGCTTTTTTGATTGGCCACTTCCCGCTGACTGCAAGCCGTAATTGCTTCCGCCCACGAATGTTTGACCATCGGCTGAGTTTGCTTTGCATTATGCGCGATCAATGTGCTCACTTGATTCATTTTGCTTTTTTTTGCCATTTCTCTGCAACTGTGGTTCAGATTTAAGTTTAGTCAGAAATAACTAGAAGAAGTCAGAAATAAATAAAATAAAAGTTATTTTACTTTTTTAGTGCATTAATTTTTGTATAATTTATATTATTTCTTGCTACTAGTGCAGATGCACATTTATTCAATTTGTCTGTGGAGGAATGTTTTCTCAGAATATTCATTTGGAAAAAATAGTGTTCTATGTGGAATTATGCTTGCATTTTTGCAAAGCTCACACAGCATGTCTGTTCTGACCTTTTTTAGCTGTTTGTATTTGTGTAAAGGCAGATTTTTTCTTGTGATCATATTGATTTAACTCAAGTCAACTCAGCTCGCCTGCAAGTACATATTATGGAAGGAAATAGCTGCATGGAATAAATTGAATGTACTTTTTGCAGTGTTATAAGCATGTTGTAAATTATTATTAATTTTGCTTTAATGGAAAAACGCGATTATAAACATTCCATTCATAGAAAACATTTGTGATGTTAAAATACTCTCATTAGCGGCAATTAAAAAATTATTGCTGTCGAAACAAGTGAAATTGCTTTTTATTGCTCATTCAACAAAGTGAAAGGATAGGTTATCCTGCACTGAACACGTTCATTACATTGATCTTCTCTTTGTTTTTATGTAAAATATTTTTTGCATAGAAGTTAATATTTTAGATTACACTTCAGAGAAAGCATTTTAAAATAAGTTTCGTAACTTCTGGATATCAATAATCGTCAGGTACTAATGAAATAATTTTTCAAGTGCAATTTTAATTTAAATGGATGCAGTTCTACTCTATGTAACCAAATGAAAAGCAGACTTTCACAGTCTTTTAATTTATATAAAACTAAGCATTAATACAATTGAGGGAAATAGAATGGAATCACAAATAATTTAACAATTTATTGTAACTTAACACATCGCACAAGTTTAGATATGGTCTACAATGTATAATAACAATCATGCATACAAATGCTACGTGAATTGCAGCATAATTATCAATGTTAGCATAAATGAAAATTATCCGTCCCTGGTTATAAGCAATAATGTTAAAATAAAAATATTATTATTGACGGAATGGAAAATCTGAAATATTAGAAACAAAATCCAGCAATGATTTTTTGAATGAATTTTGAAATTTTAAAAAGAAAATCTTGTATATTTAGAAAATAATCAAAAATTAATCAAATACACTTATGTTTTATGATAATAGAGTTATAAAGATCAGATGTTTTTCACAAGAAGCTTTGCATTATTGAATGTATCTAATAAAAAAATGCCTTTTATTTTAACTAGGGCCATGAAAATGGTATTTTCAATTATCTATTCCATCTATAATAACATAATGTTTGAAATATTCTTCTGAAGAATTGGTCATCTGAAAGATTATTGTCGATCGTTCTTTATATATTTATTGAATATTGAAAAAAAACTTGATGCACCATATGTACATATATAATACATTGTAATTTAATGTCAACTGTAGTTGGTGAAATGGTAAGTACTTGTAAAAGTTTTAAAATTTACGTTTCTCTTTAATGTTTTTTGTTTTTTATTTCTTTTAATGTAATTTCAGTTTAAAAATATTTTGCAAGCTTAGCTGTTCCTGCGCAGAACCCTGTGAAATATAATATTTGATGTATTTTTCAAAATCTGTTTTGATTATGAAAAAACTGAATTGCGTGCAGATTTTAGTGATATTAACCGATTAAGATATATTGTGATACTATAGTGATAGTGATATTAGATATTAGCTCATTTTAATTTAACAGTAATTCACGTCGGGTAATGTAATGTGCCCAAAATACAAATTGCACATGTAGTATCATCTAAATGATACTTATAAACATTAATTTGTCACTTGCTCTTTAGACTGCTCAACAAATTTTTTCCGGCGGAAATTTGACGACTTTGGTCAGGCAAAGGAACAAGCTGCACAGATAACGTTGGCTGTACCTGGAACGTTGGTACAAAACCGTTGTGACTTCTCAACAAATATTTTCAACCTACAATTATTTGTAGAAAGTAAACAGCAAGTACATACATACATACATACATACATATATATATATATATATATATATATATATATATATATACATATTTATTTATTTATTTATTTATTTATTTATTTAGTTACATGACTATCAGCATAAGCAACTTTCATAATTTAGGTGATTTCAAAATCAGCACTACAAATTTTTTGGCGAAATGAAGAGAATCAAAATCTGCGCATCAATTTTGCACATCTACAAACAGTGAGATACAGCCTTGAGGTTGCTCTTCCGGCTTCAAGTGCAGAAAATCAATAGACTGTTGTAATACGGCTTTAGATATGTAGAAAACCATAACAGCCAATGCTGAACTTGGAACTATCAAGTTTTCTTATCATTGGATAGCATTTTTCATAAATACCGCTGCGACATCATCGCTCGTGGAAGGCCGTGTTTTCCTATGCTAAAACGTAGCGTGCCGGTGGGAGGAGGGCAATAATTGACATTGCCCGTATTAATTAACGCCGCGACCCTGCGTTACCATTACCTGAGCGCGCGTTCGCATGATAAGCGTGACGAGCATTCCGAGTTGTAAAGCATAGAAATCTCCTCGGTTTGTGTATAGTAGGCCTAATTTTGATTACGGACTGTGATGGATTTCTGAAAAAACTCTTCCTATAAAAACATGATGTCTATTACAGGTGTCTAGTTCAATTTCTTCACACCTCTGTGAGCTGTGTGATACAGCACATAAGTTGCTTTTCGGTTTTCATGTACAGCACATCTTTAATCTGCTGTTATAGCTCTTTAGATGATTAAATAAGGATATAAAGCGGTGGTGACATTGGAACATTCACGGTTTCACATCTTCGATGTGGCTTTTCAAAAATATCTATGCGATGTCAGCGGCCGTTGAATGCCGCGGTTTGCTATGGTTGAGCTTTGCACGCCTGTGGGAGGAGGGCAACATTTGACATTGCCCGTACTAATTAAGGCCGCAACGCTGCGTTAGCATTAGCTGAGCGCGCCTTCGCAAGGTAAGCGTGGCGAGCATTCCCGTTATAAAGTATAGAAATCACCCTGCTAGGCTGTGCATTGTAGAATTAATTATGATTACTGACTGGGATGGACTTCTGAAAAAACTTATGCTATGAAAACAGGATGTCTATTACAGCTGTCTAGTTGAATTTCTTCACACCTCTGTTAGCTGTGAGATACAGCACATAAGTTGCTTTTCGGTTTACATGTACAGCACATCTTTAATCTGCTGTTATAGCTCTTTAGATGATTAAATAAGGATATAAAGCGGTGGTGACATTGGAACTTTCACGGTTTCACATCTTAGATGTGGCTTTTCAAAAATATCTGTGCGATGTCAGCGGCCGCTGAATGCCGCGGTTTGCTATGCTTAAGCGTTGCGCGCCGGTGGGAAGAGGGCAGTATTTGACATTGCGCGTATTAATAATTAACGCCGCAACCCCGCGTTAACATTCTCTGAGCGCGCGTTCACTTGATAAGCGTGGCGAGCATACCGCGTTGTTAATAATGGAAATCTGCTAGGTTGCTGTATTATAGGCTTAATTTTGATTACGGACTGTGATGGATTTCTGAAAAAACTGATGCTAAGAAAACAGGATGTCTATTACAGCTGTCTTGTTGAATTTGCACACACCTCTGTGAGCTGTGAGATACAGCACATAGGTTGCTTTTCGGTTTTCATGTACAGCACATCTTTAATCTGCTGTTATAGCTCTTTAGATGATTAAATAAGGATATAAAGCGGTGGTGACATTGGAACTTTCACGGTTTCACATCTTAGATGTGGCTTTTCAAAAATATCTATGCGATGTCAGCGGCCGTTGAATGCCTTGGTTTCGTATGCTTAAACGTTGCGCGCCGATAGGAGGAGGGCATTATTTGACATTGCGCGTATTAAGAACTAACGCCGCAACGCTGCGTTAGCATTATCTGAGCGCGCGTTCGCATGATAAGTGTGGCGAGCATAGCGCGTTGTAAATAATGGAAATCTCACTGCTGTGCTGTGCATTGTAGGCTTAATTTCCATAACGTACTGGGATGGACTTTTGAAAAAACTTATGCTATGAAAACAGGATCTGTATTACATGTGTCTAGTTGAATTTCTTTACAGCTCTGTTAGCTGTGAGATACAGCACATAGGTTGCTTTTCGGTTTTCATGTACAGCACATCTTTAATCTGCTGTTATAGCTCTTTAGATGATTAAATAAAGATATAAAGCGGTGGTGACATTGGAACTTTCACGGTTTCACATCTTCGATGTGGCTTTTCAAAAATATCTGTGCGATGTCAGCGGCCGCTGAATGCCGCGGTTTGCTATGCTTAAGCGTTGCGCGCCGGTGGGA
>JYDV01000111.1:0-11187 GCA_001447645.1 Trichinella pseudospiralis | reverse complement strand
CTGTGCGATGTCAGCGGCCGCTGAATGCCGCGGTTTGCTATGCTTAAGCGTTGCGCGCCGGTGGGAGGAAGGCATTATTTGGCATTGCGCGTATTAATAATTAACGCCGCAACGCTGCGTTAGCAATAGCTGAGCGCGCGTTCGCATGATAAGCGTGGCGAGCATACCGGGTTGTAAATAATGGAAATCTCACTGCTATGCTGTGCATTGTAGCCTTAATTATGATTACTGACTGGGATGGACGTCTGAAAAAACTGATGCTATGAATACAGGATGTCTATTACAGGTGTCTAGTTGAATTTTTTCACAGCTCTGTTAGCTGTGAGTTATGGCACATAGGTTGCTTTTCGATTTTCATTTACCGCACATCCTTTATCTGCTGTAATGGCTCTTTAGATGATTAAATAGGGATATAAAGCGGTGGTGACATTGGAACTTTCAGGCTTTCACATCTTCGATGTGGTTTTTCAAAAATATCTATGCGATGTCAGCGGCCGTTGAATGCCTTGGTTTCGTATGCTTAAGCGTTGCGCGCCGGTGGGAAGAGGGCAGTATTTGACATTGCGCGTATTAATAATTAACGCCGCAACCCCGCGTTAACATTCTCTGAGCGCGCGTTCACTTGATAAGCGTGGCTAGCATACCGGGTTGTAAATAATGGAAATCTGCTAGGTTGCTGTATTATAGGCTTAATTATGATTGCGGACTGTGATGGATTTCTGAAAAAACTTTTGCTATGAAAATAGGATGTTTATTACAGGTGTCTAGTTGAATTTCTTCACACCTCTGTGAGCTGTGAGATACAGCACATAGGTTGCTTTTCGGTTTTCACGTACAGCATATCATTAATCTGCTGTAATAGCTTTTCAGATGATCAAATAATTATATTAATTAGTGTAGACATTGCAAGTTCTACGTTTTTACATCTTCGGTTTTATTTTTCAAAAATATCTATGCGATATCAGCGGCCGTTGAATGCCTTGGTTTTGTATGCTTAAGCGTTGCCCGCCGATGGGAGGAGGGCATTATTTGACATTGCGCGTATTAATAATTTACGCAGCAACGCAACGTCAGTATTAGCTGAGCGCTTTTCGCTTGAGAGTCCTTGCGAGCATACCGCGTTGTAAAGCATGGAAATCTCACTGTTGTGGTGTGCATTGTAGGCTTAATTGTGATTTCTGACTGGGATGAATTTGTGAAAATCCTGATGATGCAAGTAGCATATCTTTACATAAAACTTTACACTTTATATATAAACTGACTTTACACTTTTCATTGCCCATTATAATACATACTCAACATCCTGTTTTTTCAAGATTTCACGAGATATATTTAATTAGAAATTTAATACTCTCATTAGATTTCAATTTGTTTTGCCAAAGATGGCCCAAAATTTTTTACCAATATTTGGACTTTTTTTGATTTATGAACCTTTATATTGAGAGGTTATGGTGTTTTGGAAAATTTTACCTTAACTATTCAGTAGTTCTGGAATAAATTGCCTTTAAACTTTTCATTGCCTATAATACAAAGCAAGCATCCCAGTTTTTTCAAGATTTCTCGAGATATATTTAACTACAAGGGCGGGAATATGCTGATTGGATTTGAAGTTTTATTTCGAATCGATTGATCCCCATTCTGTCCAGTTTTGAAAAAATAACATTTTCTCGAAGTTTTGAAATTTTTCTGAATGATGCCAAAAATGGCCAAAAATTGTTTTTTCAAAATTTGTACTTTTTTGAATGATGTACGTTTATATTGATAAATTTTAGTGTATTGGAGAGTTTTAACTGAAGCTGTCCAGTATTTGGGGAGTAAATAGTCTCCAAATTAGGCTTATTGCCTATCTTAGTACATTGTGAAGATGCCCATCAGTAATTCTCCTTGATATGAACTTTGAATCTTTGTTTTGGTAATTTGCAGACATTTCACGGAATAGGGCCCAAGTTGACATCTTTTTTACTAATTAACCTTCCCATGGATACCAAATTTGTATATATTTTAATCTACTTTTAATTTCGCTACTTATCAATGATGAAATCCCGCTTTGCATAAGGAATGAAAATTATATTAGCCGGGGGTCAAAGTTAATTGAAAATGCAAGGAAATTAAATAAATTGCCCGTACATGTCAAATTTATCTACTCATGCTGGGTATTTTTTACATTCTTTAGAGTTAGCCAGCGGTAAGTACAGTAAACCCTATTCCTATCTTCTAAAATAGTTGCACGCTTTGTAAAATAATTCAATCATAATTGTAAAAAACAGAGTTCCATTTGAAAGGATGCAAATTTTCAATAGTCCGCAGTCGAGGAATTTTTCAGAAATTTAATAAAATTCTCGGTTTGAATGTTTCAAATTTGTATTGCAGAGACCCCAGGATATTGCATACAAGTTACGTTTAAACCTAATAATATTGGATAATCTTTACATCCATATATCTCAGTGAATCAAACTATTGAGTGAAAAAAACTTTAATGTTTAAAGTTACTGTAGAGCGTAAGTGATATTCAGGCACAATTGTCAATTGAATAAGACTTTTATTTTGTCGATCAATATTGATGATTCTCTTATAAAAATGACTACTTTAAATGACTAGGCACATTTCTCTAAATCTGACGACGTATTACTTTTTATTATGGGACCCTTAAAATCCTATGTTACATTTCACTTTTTTTCACATATCTAAAGATATGTGCTGTCAGAAACGCTGAGGATAAGTCTTTTGCAGTGTCTGCATAAATCCCAATCCAGCAAAATTAATTTCGTTAATTTCTGGAAAAAAAAATTCTCGAAAATTTCGAAATTTCCTGATCCATGGAAGACGCTTGTTTTGCAAAAATTGGCGAACATTGCTATTCAAAATTTGGAATTTCATTGATTGTTATATCTTTATATTGATAAATTATGGAGGTATGCAAAATTCGACACCAAACTATCCAGCGGTTGTGGAATAAATCGCCAATAAAGTTTTCACCGCTTACGTTAATACATACGAAACTCCAGTACATCAATACTTTCTCGAAAGATATAGACCTAGGCAAAGCGGGAATAATCTCATTAGTTTTGAAATTTCATTCCGAATCGATTAATATCCATTTTGTCTACTTTTGAAAAAATAACATTTTCTCGAAATTTTCGAATTTTTCTGAACTGGTCTTGATCGGCCTGTTTTGCCAAAAATGGCCAAAAAATTTTTTTTCAAAATTTGAACTTTTTTTGATTGATATACTTTTATATTAATAAATTATGGTGTTTTGGAAAATTTGACCCCAAACTATGCAGTAGTTCTGGAATAAATTGCCTTTAAACTTTTCATTGCACATGTTAATACAAAGCAAGCTTCTTAGTTTTTTCAAGATTTCTCGAGATATAATTAATTAGAAAAGGCGGGAATAATCTCATTAGATTTGAAATTTTATTCCGAATCGATTAATACCCATTTTGTCCACTTTTGAAAAAATAACATTTTCTCGAAATTTTCGAATTTTTCTGAACTATAGACTTGCTTGTTTTGCCAAAAATGGCCAAAAAATTTTTTTTCAAAATTTGAACTTTTTTTGATTGATATACTTTTATATTAATAAATTATGGTGTTTTGGAAAATTTGACCCCAAACTATGCAGTAGTTCTGGAATAAATTGCCTTTAAACTTTTCATTGCACATGTTAATACAAAGCAAGCTTCCCAGTTTTTTCAAGATTTCTCGAGATATATTTAATTAGAAAAGGCGGGAATAATCTCATTAGATTTGAAATTTTATTCCGAATCGATTAATATCCATTTTGTCCATTTTTGAAAAAATAACATTTTCTCGAAATTTTCGAATTTTTCTGAACTATAGACTTGCTTGTTTTGCCAAAAATGGCCAAAAAATTTTTTTTCAATATTTGAACTTTTTTTGATTGATATACTTTTATATTAATAAATTATGGTGTTTTGGAAAATTTGACCCCAAACTATGCAGTAGTTCTGGAATAAATTGCCTTTAAACTTTTCATTGCACATGTTAATACAAAGCAAGCTTCCCAGTTTTTTCAAGATTTCTCGAGATATATTTAATTAGAAAAGGCGGGAATAATCTCATTAGATTTGAAATTTTATTCCGAATCGATTAATANTTATTCTACCATTAGGTTCTCATGGATACTAAACCTGTGACTATTTTATTTTCTTTTTCCACACCCCATAATATACACTTAAGAAATTGACCTTCAAATGTAGCATTTGGCTTGATACTAATCAGTTGAAAATAGTATAAACATAATTTAATTAACAATCATGTATCAATCAATTAGATTATAGATCTTATAAACGCAACATTTGATGAATATCGCATTTTTGGCTTATGAATTGCACTAATGGTTATTGCAGAAGCGTCATTAATCAAAGTAACCGCATTTTTAAAAGTATAAGTTTCGAAGATGCTGTAAAACGTAAACAATATTGAGGAAATTGATTTTATTAAAATTATAACATGATTTTGCTAAAAGCATTGTAAATTTTTTGATTAACGTTAACAAAATAACTCCCTGCCAACAGCTTTTCAAGTTACATATTTGATTTCCTTTCCATTCACCACCATTAAAGTCATACTTTAGTTCCATATGTAAGTTCTGGAATATCTCGTGAAATACGCAATCTGGCAACGTCCGACCAAGTCCATTCCTGGCTTGTAATTTTTTCTTCATCACATCACATCATCTAAAAGACAGCAGGATTTTCAGATCCTTTGCTGTTTTCGCTTTTTGTGTGAAAAAGCGGTTTTCAAAATGTTCCGATCATTATGGCTTTTGATAGTTTTCTTCCAAGATGGCTTACATATCGACAGCTTAGAGAGTACTGCAAAGTCTGATTAAATACAATCCTGTACTTGCATAATGAAGGATCCGTAAAGCTGGCACATTGCCAATCTGAATATAGTGGAAATTTCCTGAAGGTTACATTTTTTAAAAAGAATAAGAGTGGGCCAAATTTAGTACCTGAATCACTTTATATTTTGATATTCACCATTAAAATCTGTAATTAGCTTTTGTGTAAATGATTACCTTGATTCAATACTTTTAATATTATTTAATCCATTATATTTCAGGTTATAGAGCCGACATTTTGTTGGTCACTTTCCAAACAAATGAATAATATTTTTATTTTGAAAAGTAATCATAAAGTAAAAAATGAGTTTAGCATTTTTCTGCTTGTGGCATTTCATTTTGTTAAAAGCGATATTTCATCTGCCATCTTAATAATTGCAGCACCGATATATCAACTAAGGTTGAACATAATTTCTATGCTAACGTTTCTTGAAAAATTTTATTAGTGCTATTCAAGATATTTAACTTCCATTTTATCATATTTATAGAATGGATAGTGTTTCAGCTTAACATATTTTCATACAGTTTCAGTGAAAAAAAATTGCGTAATAGCGAAATTTTACATAATATAAAATGTGTAAATAAAAACGTAATGATATTCATCATTTTATAAAATTGTTCACCATGCCTAGGCTACTATGCTATAAGTGATGGAAAATTAGGTTGTTCTACTAATAATAACAACAGGCAAAGTACATATCTATTTGCATAATTAACTTTTTATTAAACATCATTTAAGAGCATTTGTATTATATTCAGTTATTAAATGCTTTGTTACGGCTACACGCACGTGCTCAACTGAAATTGCGCTCTTCAATACCATCTTTGAATGATTTCTATTTGATATTGTGTTGCAGGTATTTTTCTATGCATGCTACTTGCTTGACTTAATTAACGTTAAAGAAAACTAATCTGCTTCTGTATTATTAATATTAGTGTTAACGTTCATATTATCAAATCAGATGCTGAACATAAACCATTACGAATGGGGTTTTCATTTTGATATGTCTAGAATAACATTATTTTGACTAGAACAACAATAAAATAACTCACTTAGTCGTAAAATTGTAATTACATCTTGAAGAAATAATTTATTACAACATAATTACAATTAATACATAATACATAATTGCAAACAACATAATTAAAGTACAAGGATTAAACAACGAAAAATCAGATGTATTCACCATGCATTCAAATGTTCACATATGTAGACTGGTGGCCGTATTATAGAGTAGAACTAGTATCCCGGATGAGCGTTTAAAATATTAAAAGTAGTATGTTACTTCAAATTTTTTTATGTGCTTCAGACAAACAAAGTATAATTTTGCGTTCCCTATTTTGAGATGACTTTACTAATATATTTCACACTTTGAAAATTCACATGATATGAAATTGAATACTTCATATCCGTGAGATCAAAATGAAGTAGATGTTCATGATAAAAAGCAATTTTTCAGAAATCCAAGTTATGCATCACACTGATGAAGATACCACTGCAACTATTCGCAGAAATCTTCAAACAACAACCATTTACCATTTCTTACACAAGCAAATTCAACTGCACTTGAAAAGAAAGTAAGCAATACAATAATGATTATGATGCAATCAACATCCGGCATTATGTTGTTTCTTTATACTTTGACAGTGCATTTTTATCATCAACATATTTTTTTAATATTTCAAAAATTTACTTTTCAAACACTGGACATCAGTGATAAAATGTTTGAAAACTTTTATTTTTTTTACTAATTTATTCACATATATTTATTTTACATGCTTATATTTAATTAATATTTTACCAAATTTCAAAATACGTCAGGTGAGTTCTTGGAATTTTCTTGTTTGAATACATTTTCTTCTTTCTTAAAAGTAATTTTTAAACAATTTATAAATTCTTTTTAACAAAAATTTTGATTACTGTTTCTTTTTGCAATATTTTGTCTTTCTTTTCATCTCATTCCTTTCTCAAATAGAACCGTGGATCAATATTCAATAATAATTATAATAATCAACAATATAATACGGATAACTGAAAACAGCAATATTTTTTCACAAAAATACCAGCATGTTTGCTTTCCTTCACTTTGTACTTTTTGAAGAATATTTTCGTTATAATCAAAACTATTTTTTCCTTCGGTAACTATGATGATTGAAGTACAATTTAAAATAAATAAAAACTCCTCCCCATTTAACTTTTCACTTGTTCAATCACTTTCCACAACTACAACTCTGCATCACTTTCCTTCAAAAGTTTCCACCATTTAATTATTTCATTTCTCATTCGTAATTTTGATCTTCGTCTGTATGCAAATTATTACCACTATTATTATTATACTTATGTTTTTACTTTCAATAATTGCTAGCAACAAATTCATCAATGTTACAATATCACCATTATCATTATTAATATTATTCTCTCCAATATTTTGCTGATAAACAACACGCATCGATTTATTTGTATTATAAGGACAAATATAGCTGAAACAATCAATGCTAATTGTAAATGATAATTAAAAATGGGCAAAGCCGTGTGATTTGGCTAAAAAACTGAATTTGGCAGCCACAACAACTACAATAATAAAATAAAGTTTAAGAATAAAATTAACTTATTGATGCCAGGAAACAATGTTAATAAATTTGTAGTGTTTTGATATTTTTTTCGCAATATCTGACATTTTTTTTCAAAAGCAACCCCAAAAACGTGCATATATATTGTATAGCTGGTCAATCTGGAAGCGCATCATTTCAAACTGTTTCACTCTGTTTCTGGTTTCACTTTCAAGCTGGTTTGCTTTCACTCTGTGTACAGAGTTGTCGAAATTATATTAATGGAAATCCAAATCTCCAAATTACAGTAATCACACAATGATTTATTTACTTACATATTCTTATTGCCTTGATTTAATAATTGCGTTGATGGCAAACTAAACTAGCACGTTAACAGCATCGACAACAACTTAATAAGCCGTCTCTGGTGTTGACGTAATTCATTATCATGAAAAACGCTTTTACTTACGGCGTTCAGGATGTTGCTCACTTACAGGTCAAGGACTTTAATAACAACAAATAACTCATATTTAACAGATAACACCAACAGACGTATATAGACAAGATTACTGTAACTATCAGATGCTCAGGTGCAATCCTTATTTTTATTAACAGAATGAATGCACATGCTACACGGCAGTAGCGCTGTGACTCGAAGTCTGCTGCAATGCGCTGATGTAATCTATTGCCGACAGATCAAATCTAATACTTATTCAGTGTTGTAATAAACAAACGTTGTACCCACTGATATTAGTAATACCATTTTGAAATGCTTCCCCACGCTTTTATTAAAACTAAAAAAAACACGGAGGATCATTAAGAAATCAAAAATACTTTAAAAGCAATGATGCATTTTATTGCTGTTGCTTATAAACGCAGTAGTCAGAGATCGTTTGTATATCAGAGATAAAACCGATGGTTAAAGGGGGTGTTGAGGGGGTGAGAAAGTTAAAAGAGAGGTTGATTGCAAAAGAAAGAGAGTGAGGGGGAGTGGAAGAGAGTGCCGTTAGGAAGGAGAGAAAGAGGATTAAAATGATTGAAAAAGGAAGATAGAAAGGAGGACTAAAGAGAAAAGAACCAAGGGAAGAGGATTTCAAGGAGTATGAGGAGAAGAAAGAGAAAATTTTATGTAGGAATTCTTCAATCAAATTGGAAAAATAAAACGCGTCTTGGTGACAACCAATGCGACATTACAGAATAAAATTTTGCGTCTAATGAAAAAGAATTAAATCGCGTCATAGTGACAGCTAAAAGGACAGGATAACTTCCATATCAGGACTACAAAAAGAAATCGTCATGGTAACAGACGAAGGGTCTGCAAAATATCCAAATGATGACGACAAACATTACCTGTCATAATGACGAGTATATAAATTTTTCAATTTTCACTAGTTTATGGCATTTAATTTTACTGTGAACTGAGCTGGTCAAGTATCGTTAGGCAAATATTGTTTTTTATTGTGCATGACAAAAAAATGCGGTATTTTACAGAAATTATTCAATTCTATGATTATTTTATATTGTTTTCAAATTTTTCCATCACCATGATATTATAGGAAAGTGCAACGCCATTTCCGAATTTTCAAATACTCCTCATTTAATAAATTTAACAGTGCATCTGAATTTTTTTCAAATTATTTGAAATTTTTATTTTACATATTATGTGTTAATTCATCTTTGAATCGCATATCCAATGCTGTTAACAAAGTGAGCAGTGCCTGACTATTATGCAAACAGGGGCAATTTGAAAATTGCCTTCATCTTAAGTTGAATTAAGATTTGACTAACAGACTATAGACTGTCTTGACTAACAGCAGCGATGAACGGCATTTGTTCAGTTTATTTCCGCGTTAATTATAGAGCAAGGTATATTTTTAGATATTGAAGAATGTCATCCTTGCAGACATAGGCTTGTCTAGTTTGAATGCAAATTCAAGTGCAATTTGCCTTTGAGCTTATGTATGACCCGAACAATTTCTGTTAAATACGGTGAACAATACTTGTTAAGCAGTAGAAATGAACTTTATGCAAATCTTTTTTTGACTAATATTAAGTTGCTATTAAGTTTCATTTGAAGTAATTGTAGGCGAACGGTGTGCGGCGAATGAACAATGGCGTTTTCAGTGCGATGGCGGACAAAGAATAGCATAAAAACGGCTTTGTTTTTTTATTTATATTAATATTAATACATTAAATTAATTCTTCTACATTTAGAAACACAAAGATAGAAGATGGAAGCCATCTTCCTGAAGACAACGGTAAGTTTGGTAAGTATATTTTGTTGAGGTAGGTTAAATAGTTAAACTTCACTGAGGAGATCTTGAGTCTGTAATTTATATAAACTTGAGCTGCAAGTTATCGAGCATATAATTCAGATGTTTGTTAATTAGAGTAGTTTATTGTAGGTAGATTNATTTGAACTTTTTTTGATTGATATACTTTTATATCGATAAATTATTGTGTTTTGGAAAATTTTAACCTAAACTATTCAGTAGTTCTGGAATAAATTGCCTTTAAACTTTTCATTGCACATGTTAATACAAAGCAAGCTTCCCAGTTTTTTCAAGATTTCTCGAGATATATTTAATTAGAAAAGGCGGGAATAATCTCATTAGATTTGAAATTTTATTCCGAATCGATTAATATCCATTTTGTCCATTTTTGAAAAAATAAAATTTTCTCGAAAGTTTCTTACTTGTTTTGCGAAAATTCAATTTCAGTTTTTTTTTCAGTATTTGGCCTTTTTATGAATGCTATATTATCGGAGTGATGGCCGATAGTGATTTGCATTGTTTCATCTGCCGTTTAGTTATGGTATTTGGGGTATTGCATATCTTAATACATTGGGAAGTTGCCCACCACTAATATTATTGCAACCAAAGCTGAGAGACTCAGTTTGTGCATATGAAATATTTATGACATCTAGTGCAATAGCTTTTTCCTAATTTTTAATTTTTCCTTCAGTCAAATGAATAGAATTTTTGAAATAATTGCCCTTACATAATCATTAATACCTGCAAATCAGAAAGCATGCATTCTGTGTCTTTTCTTTGTTTCTGCTCATGCAAATTTTCAATTCTTCATTTATCTTCATTTAGTTGCAGTGATTTATGGTGAACAGTGCATGGTGTACTTTCAATAGTATGTTCTCGTGTGTAAGTGGACAGTAATGCATAACAATAAAGTTTGTTGTTTGCTTACATCAGTATGTTTTCTTTTAGGTAGTTCATCTTTGTTTCTGGATGATTCTGAATAGATTGTGGACGAAATGAAGAGAATTGGTCGCTTGTGTAATGAATATATATTTTGTAGTTTGGGTGTTGGCTATATGTTCCCTGATGATGTTGTCTGTGGTAGCTGCTATTGAGAAGCCTTCGTACAAAGAGGACTTTGGATTTAATCAATTCCATTTTCCGTCGACCAGTCCCTGTTGATGATAAATGGGTAGGGAACGTAGATGTCAATCTACGGATCAGCACCTATTGGAATTTCTGTCGACGTGTTGATGATACATATATGAGAATTCATTATGTAATGAAGCAATGATTGGTATTTAATCCAAGGAATAAATCCGTTGTTTTCAGATGAATGATATTTATGTCTGGTAATTCTTTCTGTTGAGGACTGATGATGGGAAAGCAATTGCTACAATCACGAAACTAGCTCAATTACTGTTGCACCTATCTTCAGTACTGGAATTGTAATACATAAACAATAATCATTTATATTAAATAATAAACACTCATACTAAACAATTTATTCTTATA